>PVIA01005358.1:0-117108 GCA_004024845.1 Tonatia bakeri
TGGGTAAAAAACTTCCTGCTTCACCTAATCGCAAATGTTAATCACTGCCAAAAATGAAAATATAAAACTCTGTTTGTACTTGCAATAAACGGAACAGAGCTTCACTGTCCTCTGAGTCGTGTTGTCGTCTGTTACCCATCGCCGACGCCTTACCCACCTTCAGGAGACCCTTGACCCAGCTGCGGCCGGACCGCAGCAGTGGGCGAAGGCAAGCAGGTGGTTGCGATGAGCCAGGGAGAAGAGGGACCAAGGCAGGTCCCTGCAGATAGCCACTGTTTAAAGGGTTGGCAGAAGAAGCAGAGTCTAGGAACCAGTAGCCAGAGGGGAAGGTGGAGGAGAACCAGGAGAACACTCTGGACAGATCAGAAAAGTAGAGAGAACAGTATAGTGAACACACTTACCTTGAATACATTACTATATTGAAGGCGCATCCGATGCTTCAGAGAGGTCAAATACGGTCAGAATAATAAATCTGAAGTAAAACAGAAGTATTTGGAATTCCAAAACCTCTTTCGCCTTTAGGCACGATGGCCACACTAGGAACTCTGGCCTCTCATACCACATCTGAGGTGCTGACTGCAGACTCCCCACAAGGGCCCTCACTTCTTCTTACTAAAAGGAAATGAAATATATTTTCTTTAAGCAAGAAGGTGGTTTTCTGAGGGAAAGAAGGAACGAGAAGATTTTTTTTTTTACTCACTAATGGCGAGCTTGCCCAAAGGGTAAGTACTATCCTGCAATAAATAATGGCCTCTCCGTTCCATACAAGTACTGCCATGGCGACTTCCATAAAAGCTTAAATCTGCCATGGGATGGTGTACGTGACGCATGGTGAATTTCAGGTTACACTGAGCATGGACTGCAGCCCCACTGAGTGCTCCTGAATGACCTTTTCCCACCCCCTGACCCCTGCTCTCCATCCACCAAACCCCAGGGTGAGGCGAGCCCTTGCACTTTGTGGAGAAATTGCACAGACAGCATCTTCTTTTCCTCACCAACTCAAATGGTGTCTCTGTCACCCGCCATTAAACACTTTTGATGAATACCCTGCTGTCTTAGCTGAAGCTGCCATAACAAAACACCGTAGAGTCTGTGGCTTAAATGACAAAAATCTATTTTCCCAAAATTCTGAAGACTGGAACTTCAAGATCTGGGTGCCCTCTGGGTCAGGTTCTGGTGAGAGCTCTCCTGCTGACTTGAAGTTGACAGCATCCTCGCTGTGTGCTTACGAGGCAGAGGGAAAGAGATCGCTCTTCCTCTTCTCATGAGGCCACAGTCCTACTAGAGTAGACACCGACCTCATGACCTCATTTAACCTTAACTACCCCCTAAAGACCCTGCCTCCAGATACAGTCACACAGGGCGTCAGAGCTTCTGCACATAAATTCCTGTAGGCGGGTGGAACTCAGTTCACTCTGCAGTATCTGCCATCACCTCCACGGACCTTGGAGAGCTGGAAGGCCCTCATCTTCACCCGAAAGATTCCGGTAGCATCAGACTTCTTTGGCTCATCCACAGAAGTAAAAGCTCAGGCACAGCCATGCTGACTGTTCCAGGGACAGAGGTATGCTGCGCTTAACTAGAGGGCAGCACCCTTGGGTTGGATCTCATAGCTTCCTGCTGAAAACGAGCAGTCTCAAATGTCTCAGGTGATAAAGGGACACTTGTAGGGTACAAAGACCTATGTATAAGAATGTTCGTCCCCGGGGCAATTTGCCCTGGTGAGAAGATGGAAATACCCTGAATATCCACCCATAAAGAACTGAACATTAGGGTATAGGCATATTTTAGATAGATACTACATAGCCATCGAAAACCAAGTCATAACTATTGTTAATTTTGTTACATGGAATAGCAGTATTTTGGTTACATACAAAAAATGTCCTTAGTTGTTTAGAAATACATACTGAAGTATTTAGGAGTAGTGTGGTATAATAAAGGAAATACCTGGCCTTTGTCCTCAGTTCCTAATACAGCGCTTCAGAAGCTCTTGGCATTTCCTGAGCGATAGGAATGTTTTTGTTATTGTAAGAAAGTGACTTGGAGGTGGGCCCCTACATGCTGCAGGGTGGGGGTGGTCACCGGAAGGAGCAATTAGAGGGTTGTCACTTGGAGCCAGACTGATCTCCCAGGAGTAGCAGATTGAATTCACTGGCAATCATGTGAGCGCTGATTTAACCAATTGTGCCTAGTAATGAAACCTGGTCAAAATTCTGGACACCGGAGCCAGCGGAGCTTCCTGGTCCGTGAATGCGGTGAGGTGCCAGCAGGGGGACTGCCCTGACTCCGCCACGAGAGGACATGGGGACTCTGCCTGCTTGCGTGATGGATAGCCTTCATAACAAAACTTTATTGTCTTTACAGCCCTTTCCTGAGTCTATGAGCTGCTCTAGCAAATTAATAGAACGTGGGGGAGTTGGGGGAATCCCTGAAGCTATAGCCATCTGGTCAGGAGTCCAGGTGGCCGGGGGACTACTGAAGGAAAGCTGGCATCTGAAGTGAGGACAGTCTTCTGGGGGACTGATCCCGTGAGCCTGTGGTGTCTGATAGTGTCGGCCTGCGAACCAAAGGGTCACTGGTTCGATTCCCAGTCAGGGCACATGCTGGATTGCAGGTTAGGCCAGGTCCTCGTAGGGGGTGCATGAGAGGCAACTGCACAGTGATGTTTCTCTCCCTCTCTCTCTCCCTTCCCCTCTCTCTAAAAATAAATAAATAAAATCTTTAAAAAATTGAATTGCAGCACCAGTTGGGGTCGAAAGGGAAGAGGTAAGATGTTCATGAAGTCTGTAATTTAGTTAAAATAGACATAAACTTCACCCTCCACCAACAGATGAAGCAAACATGGCAAAATGCTAATGAATTGTCAAGTGTAGAGGATAAGGAAATGTGTTCACCAGACCATTCTCTCTATTCTTCTATGTCTGAAGTTTCCCAAATTGAAAAAAAAGTCAAAACTGGGGGAAAAAATGAGGTCAATTGTTATTTATTGACATGAGAAGATGTCAGAAGATATTGAAAAAGGAAATAGGTTATGACTCAGCATGTGACAAAACCTATGGATGTGAGAGTATACCTACATTCACGTGCAGGCAAAGGAAGGTGTCTGGAAGGATGTGAAACAAAATGTTAGCAATGGTTGCCTCTGGTGATGGCATTTTGAGTGGTTTCTCTCTGGGTCCTTCTCCGTAGTGCTCGTCACCACCTGACATGGTCCGTAGACATGGTTTTGGCTCCTCCCTCTGCCACCATGGAGGCTCGATGCAGACGGGGAATTCATTTCAGTCACTGTCACACCCCGTGCTGTGAACAGCACCTGGCATATGGCAGGCACACAATACACATTTGTTAAATGCATTAATATTTATCTTATTTAAATTTTCTTTCTAAAATTGTTTTATGTATTGATTTGAGAGAGAGAGAGAGACATCATTTCGTTGTTCCACTTACTGATGCATTCATTGGTCGATTCTTGTCTGTGCCCTGACTGGGGATGGAGCCCGAGGCTTTGGCAAATCTCGACAATGCTCTAACCTACGGAGCTACCCAGCCAGGGCTGAATTTCCTTTATAATGACTGTTTACATTTTTAACAAACATATCATATTAAAAACAACACAGCTGAGTTTTTTCCCCAGCCAATGACACTATAAAGTTGAAGGGGCCAATGTTGCCTGAAAGTTGATGGCCCTTTATTAAGGAAAAGGTGCGTAGCATGCACCTGTCCTGGGCCACCTTCTTCCGACTATTCAACTCTTAAGGCACGAACTCCTCTGTCTGCACAACTGGAGACAGCCCTGAACCCAGCACCAAACGAATCGCTGTTCCCTCAATTTAACCCACATTCAGGGCCCGTGTGCTGAGTACTGCACCTGCCTTTATTTGGCTCTCCAGCTCAGAACCGCCCTGCCCTCCGCCTGGCCGGCTTTTCACTCAATTTCACTTGCAAAACAAATTCAAACTGGTGGGAGGGACTGGGGGAGGAGAATGGAGAATGAAGATCATGAATTTCTGTGGACAAATGAGAGTGCAAATTAACTGCCCTCAGTTAAAAGGAGGCTTGTCTGAAGATGTTCTGAAGGACACTTCTGATAGGCCCGGGTGGGAAAGCACTGAGTAGGTTTGAATTTTTCCGAACATTAGTAAAGTGAGATTTGCTTCAGAAAAGGAAATATGAGACGGAGACTTCAGGGACAATGGGAAAGAAAAAGCACACACAGTTCAGTAGAGGTCCACCAGGCTACCTCTGATTCCTTCTCCCTTCTCCCTCACAAAACCTTCCTTCCCCTGTTGAGCTCTTGTCTGCAAGCCAGACACAGCGGAGGGAAAGGGAAAGGGGCTTTTCTCAGCAAGATTAGTTTTTATGTCATTCTATCCGCAGTTTATTGACACATAGCCCAGTTTTATCTCAGAGTATTAAGCAATGCACTGGAGCTGGTATGGGATGGGCCAAAGCGTTGCCCAACCAGGCTGGAGAATGCACTTCCTTCCCCAGTGCAGAAGGTCCCACTTGTCTGTAGGGACAAAGAAATAACTACAGCAGCGGGATGGAAAGAGGGCTGTCCCAATACTCAGACCCGCTGGGGCCAGTCCCGGCACCACTTCTTTCTAGCCATGTGACTCTACCCAGATAACTGCCTTCCTTGGCTGGATTCCCCTCCAAAACAGGTCATGACACCCACCTACCCAACACACAGAAAAGACCAACATCAAGTGAAAGTGTGTTGACACTGGCTCAGTGTAAACACTGTCAAGTAATTAAATACACTTTTACTAATATATGGAGCCAGTCTCTCCTGGTCTTACTGAGATACTTAGAAATCACAGGTTTTTACCCCAAATTGACAGGATTTCAAATACTGGAGAAATAATGTATTTAGTGAAGCACCGAGGCAACAGATGAGCCCAAATCCGAGGCCCCACCAGCCGAACCCCTGTGACCACTGTCACACGTGTTGCACTGTTTCTATCTGCCGGCCTCCCAGGGTCCGAGTGCTGACCAGCCAGCTCCTGCCTCCTGAGTAATTTAGATACTTAGATCCACTGACGACTCCCAGCTACCCTGCCCCTCTGCTTCGTGGACACTGAGCACATACCCACTCTGGTCCCACGCTGTCGCGTCTGGACTCCGGGGCCTCTGTCCACGGATAAGCCCAAAGCTCTCATCACTGTCCTCCAGCCTTCTAGACCTCTCTACCAGGGCAGTCCACCCTGAGGCCCAGGTTGGATGTAAATTCGGCCCAACACAAAATCATAAATTTACCTAAAACCTTTTTTTTTTTGCTCATCAGTTTTTGTTAGTGTTTGTGTATTTAATGTGTGGCCCAAGACAACTCTTCTTCCTGTGTGGCCCAGAGATGCCAAAAGGTTGGACACTCCTGTACACAGTTCAACTCCCTCTTCCCCCAGTTTCCAAATACTCCACCTTCCAGCACTCTAACTTCCATAGCTCACTCCTGTCTGCCTTTGGTTCTCAGTGGTGCCTATCGACCCAGCTGCACATTAAAATCACTCGAGGAAGAACATTAACATACACCAATACTGGGTACCTCTCTAGATCAGTCAAATCAGAAGCCCTGGGGCTAGGTTTAGAGCTCAGCCTAGGTACTTGAAAGCTTCCAAGTGTTTCCAATGTGCAACTAGGTTATTAGGCATGCCTTCATATTGTTACAGAAGAATTTCTCAGCAGGAGAGCTGCTGGCACTTGGGGGAGGACAGCTCTTCCTTATTCCATCTGATCCAAGCATTGTGGACTGTCACTAGCACTCCCCAGTCACGCATGGTACCAAACATCTCCAAATGTCCCTACTTGAAAATCTCGCCAGCCCCTTCTCTTCCTTTTTGTGAACCACCCGCCGAAGTTGTGGGAAAGCCCCTCCCTTCCTGCCCCGCCCCTCAGCCCTCAGCTGACTAATGTTCTAGTTTGTGCAGGCCCATGGTGTTTTCCAGCATGTGAGACTTGCAGTGCCAACACTGGGAAGTTCCAGGCAAACTGGGAGGGTTAGTAACCCTCAATTTCCTCTATTACCTCCCCCTGTTTTTCCACCTTAACCTACATTTTTCTCAGAAAGTGGCCCTCCCAACCCTGACCGCCAAGAGATTTAAAGTGGGGAATTGTTGGTGGCTATTTTCTACCATGAAGACTACTGTGGGCTGTGGGGGAAGATGGGCCGTGTAGAAACTCTGTCCAGCCCTGGCTGGTGTGGCTCAGTGGATTGAGTGCCAGCCTGGGAACCAAAGACGGTTCGATTCCCAGTCAGGGTGCACACCTGGGTTGCACGACAGGCCCCCCCCAGTAAGGGGCGTGTCAGAGGCAACAATGCATTGATATTTCTCTCCCTCTCTATCTCCCTCCCTTCCCTCTCTCTAACAATAAATAAATAAAATCTAGAAGAAGAGAAAAAGTTTATAGAGACTGAGGAAACACCCCCCACCCCCAGAAAGGGCAAAGGTGAGATGGCGTCTTCCTGGCTTTCCCACAGTGCCTAGACCAGCGGTTCTCAAACTGGAGCCAGCACCAGCATCAGCCATGGGAGGGCTCGTTAACACTAGACCACACCCCCCCCTCCGAGTTTCTGCTGCAGTAGATCTGTGTGTGGCTCCAGAATGTGCTTTTCTAAGGAGTCTGCAGGTAGTGTTAATGTTGCAAGTTAGGGACTGCTGTGAGGACCCAGCCCTGCCCTTAGGTTACATGGACCTGTATCTTGGTAATAAATTCCGCTTTTTCTCCTAAATAGGTTTTCAGACATATAGTTCACATACCATACAATTTACCCATTTAAAGCGAGTTCATACCCCTTGCTGGTGTGGCTCAGTGGACTGAGTGCTGGCTAGAGAACTAAAGGGCTGCCAGTTCAATTCCCAGTCAGGGCACGTGCCTGGGTTGTGGGCTAGGTCCCCAGCGGGGGGTGTGCGAGAGCCAACAACACATTGATGTTTCTCTCCCTCTTTCTCCCTCCCTTCCTCTCTCTAAAAAATAAATAAATAAAATCTTTAAAAAATAAATCAAATGTATATATAATTCAATGATTTTTAATAGATTCACAGATTTGTACAACCATAACCACAGTCAATTTTAGAGTATGTCCAGCACCTAATCAGAAACCCCATACCTTTAACTATCACTCCTCACCCCTTGGCCTCCTGCCCTACCCCAGCCCTAAGCAACTACTAACCTACTTTCTGTCTCCTACAGATTTCCTTGTCGTGCACATTTCATATAAATGGAATCATGTAATATGTGGTCATTTGTGACTGGCTTCTTTCATTCAGCATAATATTTTCTTTTTATTTAAAGATTTTATTTATTCATTTTTAGAGAGGGGGAAGGGAGGGAGAAAGAGAGAGAGTGAAACATCACTGTGCAGTTGTCTCTCGCAGGCCCCCTATTTGGACCCAGGCATGTGCTGTGACTGGGAATCAAACTGGCGACCCTTCGATTTGCAGGCCAGCACTCAGTGCACTGAGCCACACCAGCCAGGGCTCATTTAGCCTAATATTTTCAAGATTTATCCACTCTGTAGCAGGGACCAGTACTTCATTCCTATTCAGATCCTTTACTCGTTTTTAATTGGGTTATTATATTTTACTGAACTAGAACACTTCTTTATATTTTCTAGATACAAGTCCCTTATCAGGTACAAGATCTGCATATATTTTCTCCTATTCTGTAGGATGTCTTTTCACTTTCTCAGTAGCTACTATAGACTGAATGTTTGTGTCTCCCCACAATGTACATGCTGACAGCCTAAGCCCCTCTGCACGTGCAATGCACAATCCAAAAATGAAACTAAGAAAACAATTCCATTTACAATTGCATCAAAGAATGAAATACTTAGAAGTAAAAAACAAAAGAAGTGCAAAAGTTATACTCTGAAGACTACAAAACGTTGTTGAAAGAAATTAAAGATCTGTTAGCATATGGGGCCTTTGAGGTACTTAGCTCGTGCGAGTAGAGCCCTCATGAATAGGATTTGCTTCTATAAGACAGATCCCAGAGAGCTCCCGTGTCCCTTCCGCCACTCGAGTGTCCCTTCCGCCACTCGAGGGTGAAACGTCTGCGACGCGGACGAGAGCCCTCCCTGGGCACGCTGGCAGCCCAGCCTCGGACTTCCAGCTCCTATCGCGGTGAGAAACACACTTCTGTTGTTCGTCAGCTGCTCTGTGGTACCTTGTTATAGCAGCCTGAAAGCATCATTCAGTGTCCTTTGAAGCAGTTTTTAATTTTGGTAAATTCCAATTTTGTTATTACTCAAATTTGGTCAAATCTAAGAATCATTTGCCAAATCTAAGGTCGTGAAGATTTACTTTTATGTTTTCTTCTAAGAGTTTTGTAATTTTAGGTCTTACATCGATTTGGATTTAATTTTTATATACGGTGTGAGAACTTTATTCTTTGCAAGTGGATATCCCATTTCCCCGGCACCATTTATTGGGAAGACTATTTTTCCCCATTAAATGACCTTGGCCCTCAAGCAGAAGGTCAGTTGACCATGGGTGTGTGGGTTTGTTTCTGGAGTTTCCATTCTGCTTCCATGGATCAGTAATGTCCCTCCGATCGCCGGTGCCATACTGTCTTGATCGCCATGACTTTGCTCTAAGTTTTGAAATTAGGAAGTGTGTCCTCTTACATCGTTTTTTAAAATTGTTTTGGCTCTTCTAGGTCCCTTACAATTCAGGGTGAATTTCAGAAGCAGTTGATCAACTTCTACAAAGAAGTCAGCTGGAATTCTGATAGGAATTCCATTGGGTCAGTTGATCACTTTGGGGAGTATTATCATCTTTGACAATATTAAATCTTCCATCCATGAACATGGAATATTCTTCCAGTTATTTGGATCTTTAATTTCTTTCAACAATGTTTCTTACTTTTCAGAATATAAGTCTTGCACTTTTTATTGTTTATTCCTGAAGTATTTTATTTTCCCTGATTTAATTGTCAATGAAATTATTTTCTTGATTTTATTTTTGGATTCTTCATTGCAAGTGTATAGAAAAATAATTGACTTTGTATGCTGGTCTCGTATCCTGCAAACTTGCTTACTCATTTACTAGTTCCAATCGTTTTTTTAGTGTATTCTTTAGGGTTTTCTGTGTATGAGATCATGTCATCTGCACACAGAGAATTTTACCTCTTTGTTTATGCTCTGGGTGCTTTTATTTCTTTCTCTGGCACCTCTGCCAATGTAAATACGTGAATGGTAAAGATCTAGGAGGGTCCACTTCCCACCTGGATGAAAGAAGGAAAAGGAACAGCACTGGGTATATGCACCGTTTAGGGAAAAACAGAATAGTTTAGTTAGGGATAGGTATATAAATAATATATCGTTCTTTCAAATTTTGTGTTACAATATAATTTGAAGTCATTTTAGGGAAAATTACTGTTAATGTAAATACTGAATTTATATTTCTGATAACTGATGAAAGCCTCCTTTTACTCCACTAGTCTTGAAAGAGTGCTTTTCAAACTTTCCACCAAAGATGCCCCAAGGGCAAGGAAGAGGAAATATTTGAGTAGTTCTTTACAGCCTATGATATAATGAAATAATTTTGAAGTGTTATGCTTTATCTCAAAAATGCATGCAAAGTTTATATTACATTCCAAAATAGAGTCATGTTCATTTTAATATTAAAATAATGAGGTCTTTTTTAAAGATAAGGAAAGAAGCTTTGCCCTGGCCAGGTCTCTCAGTGGGTTGCAGCGTCATCCCATGTGCCAAAAGGTTGTGGGTTCAATTACGGGTCAGGGAACATACGTAGGTTGCAGGTTTGATCCCCATGTGAGGCATATTCAGGAGACAACCAATTGATGTTTCTCTCTCACCTCAAGGTTTCTCTCTCTTTCTCTCTCCCCTCCCCCCTCTCTAAAATCCATAAAAACATACTCCAGGAGGAAGATTAAAATAACAATAATAAAATTAAAATAAAAATGAGGCCTTTACCATATGATCCAGCAATTCCATTTCTGGGTATATATCCTAAATAATTGAAAGCAGGAACTTGAAAAGATATTCGTACATCACATTCATAGAAGCATCATTCATAATAGCCAAGAGGCGGAAGCCGCCGAAATGTCAACTGACAGATGAATGGATATACCAATGGATAGATGAATGAAATGTGGTGTATACACCCAGTGGAATATTACTCAGCCTTGACAAAGAATAACACTCTGAAACACAGTACAGCATGGATGAACCATCAGGACATTACACTATTGTAATAAGCCAAGTCACAGAAAGACCAATACTTCATGACTCTGTTTATATGAGGTATTCAGGGTAATTGAGCTCGTAAAAACAGAAAGTAGAGTGACGGTTGCCAGGAGCTGAGAGGGGTGGGGAGTTGGTGCTGTGCACGGAGCTTTGGCTACTCAAGAGGAAGGAGCTCCGGAGACGGGCTGCAGAGCGCCGTGAGTACACCGGACACCAGGGAACTGCCCACTTAGACTGGTTAAGATGAGAGTCCTGGAGTGTTCATGCAGTGGTAATGGAAATGAAGATTGGAAAACCAGTTTGTAGTTTCTTAAAACTGAACATGAAAAACTGAACATAAGCTACCATAAAAAATGGCTAAGATAGTAAATGTGAGTCTTGCATTTTTACCACAATATTAAATCATTTAGAAATTAAACATTTTAAACAGCTGGCCTTATGGTTTGGTCAAAGGTAGAAGTCAGTATCTAGATTCAGCTAGACCTGAACGCACTTCCTCGGTTTAACTCATGGAAGTGTTTGTGAGCCACCTCTTAATTACCCCCCAAGGACTTCTCTGCTCAGAGATTCACCCAAATCCCCAGGCCAATAGTAAACAAGAGAGACAAAGGGATGGGTCACATGACTTTCAGTGTGTTTCTGTCATGACATGCAGGCCTTTCCAGGTCACTGCCTGCTGTATTCCAGGACTTAAGATGCATTCTTACATATCACTCTGCACAGGTTAAAAATTAGTATTTGTGAGCAAAACAGAAAACTTACGAGGCTGGGTCAACAAGCAAAGAGAGCACGGGGCCCCCCCATCCTTCTCTTACCCCACAGAGAGGTGTGCTGGGGTCAGGTGTGCTGTTTGAGGCAAGCATGTGCTCTGCTGAAGGGACAGTGCGTCTGTCTGTCCTACCTTGTCAGGGAGCAGTGTGAGGAAGCAGTCTGGAGTGGTGGACACGTGGATTGCTCGGGTGCTGGGCAGTCTGGGCGTGGGGTGTACCAGGTGTTCAGAGGAGTTGTCTGAAAAGAACTCTCGGAATTGAAAGGCCAGTTTCCCAGCACTTGGAGCCCTAGGGGCCTGGGGGAGGCACAGTCAGCCTGCAGGACGGGGAGGCCCCGGTCCTGTGGGGGCAGAACCTGGCACAGCTCCTTCTGCCAGGAGAAGCCCAGCCTCCCCTGCCTCAGTGTCCAGGTCACCCTGACGGAGCTTCCGGAGCTAATTCCAGGCAGGTCTGTGTGTTGCAGCACGGTTTCCGAATTCAAAAATGAATCTAAAACACATTTATACTGTCTGGTGCCATTTTTTCTCTGCCTCTTTCATTTTAAAGGAGCAATAATTCACTTATGATAATTGCCTCTGTCTTACCTTATTTTTTAAAAAGCAGCTCTTACAAGGTGAAGCGGCTATTGAAGAACAACAAATGAATAGATAAATACCTGAGAAGATTGAGCCTCACTAGTAGTCAGTGAAATACAAATTTAAAAAGCAATGAAATGGAATGTGGTTGCTGCAGGGTTTCTTTGTGGGGCGATGAGAACGTCCTCAAACTGGTTGTGGTGATGGCTGTACAACTCTGGGAAAGTGCCCCAAACCATGGGCTTGTCCGCTTTAAATGGGTGACTATCACGGTATTGGAGTTTTATCTTACTAAAACCGTTACCAAGAAATAGTTTATTCCTTTTCATTGATGAGTAGTTGCATTCCGTTATATGAATATGCTGCACTCTGTTTACCCGATTGCTTGTTGATGGACATTTGGTTTGTTTCCAGTTTGGGGCTATTAAAAATAAAGCTGCAGCCCGGCTGGTGTGGCTCAGCGGACTGAGCGCCGGCCTGCAAACCGAAAGGTCACTGGCTCCATTCCCGGTCAGGGCACGTGCCTGGGCTGCAGACCAGGTCCCCCGTTGGGGTTGTATGAGAGGCAACCTCACAATGATGTTTCTGTCCTTCTCTTTCCCCCTCCCTTCCTCTCTCTCTAAAAATAAGTAAATAAACTCTTTAAAAGTAAAAATAAAAATAAAGCTGTTGCAAACATTCACGTACAAGTCTTTGTATGAAACATAAGCTTTCCTGTCTCTCAGGCAAAAACACAAGAGTGGGACGGCTGGGTCGTATGGCAGGTGTGCCTAACTTCTGAAGGAACTACGAACTTTCTCTCAAGTGCATGGACCCCTTGACATTCCCACCAATGGTGAACAAGGGTCCCAGTCTCTCCACGTCCTTGTCAACTCTTGATACGATTGATCGTTTAATCAGACATTCGCACACATATGTAGCAATAGCCCATTGCGATTTTCATTTTCTCAGTGACTAATGATGTTTAACACATTTTCATGTGCTAATTTGCCACCCATATAGCTTCTTTGTGGGCTACCCTGCGCCCAGACTGCCCAGCATCCGAGCAATCCACGTATCCCCACTCCAGACCGCTTCCTCACACTGCTCCCTGACAAGGTAGAACAGACAGATGTACTGTCCCTTCAGCAGGGCATACTCTTGTCTCAGTGTGGGCTTCTTCCAATTTGGTGAAATATCTGTTGGAATCTTTTAAAAATTGAGTAGTCTGGTTTATTACTCAGTCTTCTGGACACAAAGCCTTTATCAGGTATGTGTTTTGCAAATATTTTTTCCTAGTTTGTAACTTGGTCTTTTCACATTCTCCCAGTGTTTTTTTCTTTATTTTTAAGTTAAAAAGTTTTTTCAATAACAGTAGACATTCAATATTATATTAGTTTCAGGTGTACAACAGAGGGATTAGACTTTTATATAACTTATAAATTGTTCCGCCGGATAAATACAGCACCCACCCGACACCGTACATAGTTACTACAGTGTTACTGACCATATTTCCTATGCTGTACTTTTCATCCCCGTGACTATTTTGTAACACCAATTTGTGCTTCTTAATCCTTTCACCTTTTTTCACTCAGTCCTCCAACTCTGCTCCCATCTTTTCAAAAACAGAAGTTTTAGCCTGGCTGGTGTAGCTCAATGGATTGAGTGCTGGCCTGTGAACCAAAGGGTTGTCAGTTCGATTCCCAGTCAGGGCACGTGTCTGGATTGCAGGCCAGGTCCCCAGTAGGGGGTGCTTGAGAGGCAACCACACATTGATGTCTCTCTACCTCTTTTCCTCCTTCCCTTCCCCTCTCTCTGAAAATAAATTATTTTTTAAAAAAGAACAGAAATTTTAGATTTTGACAAAGTCCAATTTGTCGATTTTTTAATTGATTGTGCTTTTGGTGTCATATCTGTGAAATTGTTATTTAATCAAAGTTTATAAAGATTTTCTCCTATGTTTTCTTCTAGTAGTTTTATAGTTTTAGATTTTACATTTAGGTCTATGATCCATTTTGACTTAATTTTTGTATATGGTATGAACTATGAAGTGTATTTTTAAAAATATTTTAACTATTTTTAGATCGGGGGAGGGAGGGAGAAAGAGAGGGAGAGAAACATCAATGTGTGGTTGTCTCTTGTGCGCCCCCTACTGGGGACCTGGGCCGCAACACAGGCATGTGCCCTGACTGGGAATAAAACCGGTGGCCCTTTGGTTCACAGGCTGGCACTCAATCCACTGAGCCACACCAGCCAGGGCTGAAGTGTATTTTTTTTATATACATATATTCAATTGTTCCAGCCTCATTAATTGAAACAACTACTCTTACTTCATTGCATTGTCTTTGGATCTTTTTCAAAAATCAACTTTTTATATCTATATACCTATACCTATATATTTCTGGACTCTGTATCCAGTTTCATGTTCTATCCTGATGTCAACAGCACGCTGTCTTGATTACTATTGTTTTATAAGAAGTCTTGAAATTCAGTAATGTTAGACCTCCCACTTTGGGATTCTCTTTCAGAGTTGCTTTGGGTATTCTGGGTCTTTTGCCTTTTCATATGAATTTTAGACAATTTTTTAATTTCTACAATTTTTTGTTCTCTAGGGGAGAAACAGAAATTCAGCAAATTAATGAAAATTCCAGGGCTCAGAGGTCAGTTGCCTAAGTTCAAGACCCAGCTCTATCTCTTCAGAGCTGTCTGACTTTGGACAAGTTCCCTAGCTCCTCTGCATCTCCATTTTTCATTCATAAAGAGGAGGTAATATTAATAATCTCACAGGGTTGTGATGGGACTTAGTGAAACTTAAGCCTGAAAATACAGACAATGGCCAAACCATATATGACAATGGAACTCTGAGCCACGACCTCTTTAAGCCAGCAGTCCAGGAAGCCAAACCACAACCTTTGCAAGCAACTGGCCCAGAACAGACCAGACTGGCTCCGTCAACAAGTGCCAGCTTCCCTAACTTTTGCCTCTGCTTCCAACTTAGGACCAAGCCGAGAAAGCAAAATATGCTCCCCAAACCATAGGATGCCCCCTTTCTAATCGGCCCACCTTTAGCCTTCTCAGGCTAAGGACCGCCCTTTGGGGCATATCTGAAGCCTTCACTTTTTCCCCTGTGAAACTTTCCCACTCCCCTGACTGTCTTCAACTCTGCCAAATGCAAGTGACGATGGCTGACTCCCTGGCTATAGCGAAGCTCTAAATAAGTGGCTTGCCTTCTTCTCATTTGAGTGCTCTTTGTTTATTTCCATGATGCTTAACACTGTGTTCTTGGATTTTAAGGGAGGCTCAATAAATTTTATGTGGCGCAGCAGAACTGTTTTGTCAAATGAAAATTTACACAGAATCCCAACATATAAAACAAATAAAGGTAGCTTTCAATCGTTTATTGCATTTAAATGTGTCAGTTCCAATAGCGGGACTTTTGGGATGGCCTCACTAATATTCCATGGGGAGAATGGATGACAACGGCAGACACAGTATTTTTTAAAATTCTGATTCACATCAAAGGAAGTTACAAATGCTAACAGTTTTCTTTTAAGCCAGTTACCTTATAATAAAATATTTGTAGAACACCTCAAGCACCTCTTCAAACCTCCAGGACCCTCAGAAACGTGGAATAAAAGCTACTGGTGTGAGGTTAGGGTTCAGGATCTTGATTTAATTGTTAGGGCTGCTGCCAAGTAGCTGGGTGACCTCAGGCAAGTCACTCAACTGTTTTCTGAGTTGTTTCTTCCTCTGCAAATTAAGGAGGCCGAATTAAACAGGGATTTCTCAAAATTAAGTGTGCACCAACACCAGTGTGTGGTGGCAGGGACAGCAGTGTGCATGCCTGTTTAAAAATGCAGATTTCTGCCCTGGCTGGTGTGGCTCAGTGGATTGAGTGCCAGCCTGTGAACTAAAGGGTCACAGGTTCAGTACCGAGTCAGGGCACATGCCTGGGTTGTGGACCAGGTCCCCAGTAGGGGGTGCTCAAGAGGCAATCACACATTGATGTTTCTCTCCCTCTTTTTCTCCCTCACTTCCCCTCTTTCTAACAATAAATAAAAATAAAATATTTTAAAAAAAGAAAAATTAAGGTTTCTGGCCCATCCTATGGTTCCAACTCAGTATATCTGGGGTGGTGCCCTGGATTCTGCATTTTAAACAAGCACTTAGCTGATTTTGATGCTGGCGATCCACGTGCATAATTTGAGAAACACAAGAATAAACCATCTCTTAGGTCCCTTCTGGCTCTGGCGTCTGCGATTCAGGTGGAGTTGAAGTCACAGGGCTGGAGCATGGGGAGAGGAAAATTGCTCCACAGGGAAATGTTGGTGGAAAGTGTCCTTAAAAGCCTATTATATTAATATTTCCCTTCTGAGAGCCTCCACGACTCTGGTTCAGAGAGACCTGGATTCCTGCTCTGGGTCTCCTAGCGCTTTGCAAAGGCAATGCACATTGCGTTCTCCACTAGCACACAAAAAAATCCCTCCCAAACTTCCACACCCGATACCCCACATTTGAATACACCGGAGATGAAATGCAACGTGCAAATGCTTCCCTGCCCTTCTGCCCCACAGTTTCTCCACGCGTCGCTTGGAGCAGGAGTGGGCAATGGAGGACTTGTCCCAGTTCTCAAAATCACGTTAAACCCAGGCCACCCTTCCTGCACTTAAGGCAGCGAGTAGTTTGGTGTGGCCATACCGCCCTCTGGTGGCAGAGAACGGGACTCCATCGGACGAGAACAAACGTCAAGGACGGCAGAAGCAATCCGCAAAGAAACTGAAAGAAAAAAAAGATACCGCTGGAGGAAGACTCTGCATTTCCTCTTTCCACTTTATCTGTCCTTTCTACCTCCCAAAGCCAGACTTCCCATGTAGGCCTTCCTTCTATTAATAACTTTTTCTAATAACGGCAGTTTACAAGCCGTTTCACAAACATCATTCCATGTTATCCGTTCTCACTGGCTTTTCACAACACCTCACTTCTCCTTCCAGAATGAAAAGGAAAAATTGGAAAAAGTAACAACCTATATAAATGCCTTTCTTGTATTTTGCCTAAGGGTAGACCTAATGACACCGTTATTCCTGGGTTTCAAGACCTTGGAACTGACGTCATGACCTTGACTCCCGAGCCCATGAACTTCGTGCTGTTTTCTGGTCACAAATAGAGTCTTATACTTGCCAGGGTTTGGGCGATAGGAGAATAGACAGCAAACTCATAACCAGAGCAGCACGGGCCTGAATAAACAATTGGTTGTTTCACCAACTTTTAAAAAATTAATTGAAAAAAAGCACAAGTCATAAACATACAGTCCAATTCATTTTAGAATTGAGCCCATTATATAAACAGCACATCCAGATCAAGAAACAGAACATGGCTCTGGCTGCCGGGGCCAGTGGATTGAGTGCCGGTGTGTGAACCAAAAGATCACCGGTTCAGTTCCTGGTCAGGGCACATGCCTGGGTTGTCAGGTCCCAGGTTGGGGGGGTGTGAAAGGCAACTGAACGATGTTTCTCTCCCTCTCCTTTTCCCACTTCCATTCTCTCTAAAAATAAATAAATAAAATCTTTTTTAAAAAGAGAGAGAAACAGAACATTACCAGCACCCCTAAGGCCACCCATACCCACCCCTTCCAGTCAGAATTCACCCTTAAGGTCACCACTATTCTGACTTTGAACACCATAGATGAACTGTTTGCTTTTTAATTTCACTCAAACACAATCAAACAATACATACTCCTGTATGACTTTCCCCCAGTATAGTGAAATTACCCTGTTGTTTCCTATGGTTTATTCTCGCTGACACAGTATACCGTTGTAGAAATACACCACAATTTAACCATTTTATTAATGATAGACATTTGAGATATTTCCAGTTTGGAGCTATTATAAGAATACTTCTGTGAACACTCGTACATAGTTTTTGGGAAATATATGTACACATTTGCATTGGTTTTATAACTAGGAGTGGAATTACCTGGTATGTGATTGCTTCGGTTGATAGCGCCAAATAGATTTTCAAATGCTGTGCTAATTTATGTTCCCATTAGGAATGTGTGAATATTGTTATACATGTTGTTTTTTGTTTTAGCCATCCTGGTGCGTGGGTCGGGTAGTTTCAATTTACGTTTCCCTGATGACTAATGGTGTTGAGCACCTTGTCATAAGCTTATCAGCTTTGGGTATATTGGTTTGGGTATTTTCTTTTGTCAATTGCCCATTCAAGGCTTTCAGGCAAACAATTTAAAACCTACATTTACCCATCATGAATGATAAGAGCCTTGTTCAGGATTAAATTTAATCCCAAATAAGCATCTTCTGTTCATGCTCTACTTTGAGAAATGCCCATTATCCTTGTGCGTTATTTACATGACGTCACCTGGCTGATACAACAAGCACTCTGAAGAGTAGAGGGTGTAAAGCATGCTCCTTTTACAGAGAAGCAGGCAACCTCGTGCAGATTGTGAGGTGCTCAAAATAAGTGGCAGATCCAAGATCCTCAATCAAGATTTTGTGGTTTCTTGTTCAAGTGCTTATTCTGTTACAGTGCTTCTCAAAGCCATTTAACCTCTCCACCTTTTATAGGAGATACTTTGTACCACCCCTCCTTTTACCACAATGAAATTAAATCTGTAGATAATTTCAAAAGATAATATGGTGCCCCTACCACATAAAGGAGAAATCAAAGAATGGTGATTTATAATAAATAATTGCATAATCTAATAATAGCATAATTACAAATAAAATAATAACAAATGCTTGAGCACAACAAAACAAGAACATGTAATGAAATAATAGATGCTTATCCCTAAAAGCAGGAATTCAAATAGCCACAAATGAAGACAAATGCAAGTGGCTGTACCGGCAACTCCAATGCCACACACTGCTGTTCCTGGCAGGATTTTACAAACCGGTGAACAACTTCAAGTAAAATTCTGAACAAAACAAGGGACAATCATCTCTTAACTTACAGAGTAGTTGTATTCCTGAGAAAGTCCCCATATTTTTTATACCATGTAAACATTATTTTGGCCCTGACTTCTGTGGCTCAGTGGGCCGGGCATCGTGCACAAACTGAAAGGTCAGTGGTTCAACTCCCATTCGGGACACAGACCTGGGTTGCAGGCCAGGCCACCAGTTGGGGACATGGGACATTTCTCTTGCACATTATTGTTTCTCTCCCTCTCTCCCTCCCTCCTCCCTCCTCTCTCAAAAAATAAATAAATAAATAAAATCTTTACAAAAATAGTTTGTGCTAATATATGATGTTTTTACATAGATTTTACATATACGATGTAATATAATAATATATAATACATAGTATTATATAATAGTAATATATAATATATATTATAATATATATATATAATATACATAGGTTTTAAGGCTCAGATAATTATGGACTGTTTTTCACCTACATGAATATCCGAGAAAACACTCAAAAGTTGGACAGGCCTTGGCTGGGTGGCTCATTTGATTGGAGCATCATCCAGTACACCAAAAGGTTGCAGGTTCGATTCCCGGTCAAGGCACATACCTACGTTTGGGTTCAATCTCTGGTCGGGGCGTGTATGGGAGGCAACTGATCAATATTTCTCTCTCATGTCGATGTTTCTCTCTCTCAAATCAATAAACATATCCTTTGGTGTGGATTCAAAACAAAACAAAAAAGTTGGACAAGTTGCAGGACAATTCTCCTTTTGGGGATTGTCACGTTCATTGCAGGACAGTGTAGCAGGCCTGGTCCGTGTCCTCTAAATGGCAATAATATCCCCCAGTCACTGCGACAAAACAACACTCCTTGGGGCAGTGCAGCAAAGTCTTTCCTGAAATATGGACTGAGACCACAAAGACGGGCTTTGCATTGGGAAAGACTCGAGTTCAGTGCTCAGCCCAACTTGCTCTACGAGTGCCTGAGCAAGTCACTTAACGTCTCTGAGCCTTCGTCGTCTCCAGTTAGGGAGCTGGCTTCTGCACCCCGCTGCGGCAGCAGCAGCAGTGAATACGTCTCTCTGCACTTGAGGCGGGCTCTAAGGAGAGAGCCTCCACCCCTCACACCTCCCAGTCTACACTCAGTCCTGCCCTGCCCCGCCCCTTGCTGGCAGCACTTTGCAAGGCTGGCCAGTCAGTCCTGCACACAGCGCTTTTGATCTTCCCAGTCTGTGCTGATCCACACGTTCAGCAGTAGATGGCATGGGAGATATTAGCATAAACTGTTAGAAAAGAAATATCACAACATATATCTGTTGCCTCCATAGAAAATGTACCTTGAGGCTTCAGCTACTGAAAAAATACACTATTCAACACATTCCCAGGTTTGGATGAGCTACCACATCATGGCCAAAATCTCGGTAAATACGGAGTGAAGGCAAAAGTAAGTTTACAGTTGTTTGCATGGAAAATAATACAATAAATAATAAATAATATGAGAATAAACTCTGTGTTTTTCATACTCACAACTGCAAACCTACTTTTGCCCCACACTGTACAACACCGTCCCATCGGGATCCCAACCGCAAGCCTTGCTAACCTGTTTCTTTTTGAAATTGATGATAACTGACAGCTTGAAAAATAGAAATCAAATTAGCGAGTGATATCACAGTGGACTCTTCAGTATTAATACAGCTTAAATTCAAAGGTACAGAATATGAACATAACATGAGCATATGAGCTACATTATAGTTTTTTATGTTAATAACATGAATTTATGCAAATATAAAATTAATACACGTCAAAGATGTTATTCAACTCTTAATTAAGGAAGAAACTGCCCTGGCTGGTGTGGCTCGGTGGATTGAGCACTGGCCTGCGAACCAAAGGGTCACTGCTTCAATTCCCAGTCAGGGCACATGCCTGGGTTGCAGGCCAGATCCCCAGTAGGGGGGCACATGAGAAGCAATCACACATTGATGTTTCTCTCCCTCTCCTTTTCCTTCCCTTTCCCTCTCTCTAAAAATATGTAAATAAAATCTTTTTTAAAAATTAAGGAAGAAACAAACAAGAGGGGGAAAGCAGTCCGAACGAGAACGTGACACCCCAGATATAATGTATTTTCACAGTTCCACGAACAGAAACTGTTGGCATTACTACAGACAAGAAGGGTTTGTATTGCTGTCAATTTTCTACCGCTTAGTTTTTACCACTGCAAGTTGTAGGACAACCTGGTATTAGTTTCCCATTGCTGTTGTAACAAACCACCACCAACTTGAGAGTTTAAAACAGCACACGTTACCATACAGGGCAAGTGGAGTGTCTTACAGTCAGCCGTAGGTCAGCAGTCCGAAATGGGCCTCGGGTGGTTAAAACCAAAGCGTCATCAGGGCTGAGTTCCTTCTGAAGGCATCGAATCATTTCTTTGCTTTTTCCGCCTTCTAGAGGCCACACCCACTCCTTGGTTCATGGTCCCCTTCCTCTATATTCAAATGCAGTAATGGTGGGTTTAGTCTTTCTCGCTCTGCATCTCCCCAGCTGCTCTGATTTCACTGCGACATCCCCTTTTGTGACTCACTCTCCTGCCTCCCAAGTTCACTCTAAGGATCCTAGAGATTCTATTAGGCCTCCCTGGATAATCCAGGCTAATCTCCCTGGATTATCCATCAACAGTGGAAGCTCCTTTATCAGATAATCCCCAAACAGTCCGAGAGACCACACCTTGCAGTCTACTGGTTGGACGCCCACTAAGCTCTTTTGCCCTTTTCCAGTCTCAGACAATTTTTCCTGTTGATTCTAAGCCTCATAACAAGGGTGACTGTGCAAACCCATGATGAGGCAGTGCTGGACTCACAGTCCCGGAGCAGGGAAGCAGCTGCCCCTTTAATCATGCCGTGGTCACAACCCCTGCCCAGCCTACTTGGCTTATTTCCCTTGGTCTCTGCCAGCCTTTGAGTTTTCCAGTCCTGGTTACTGATTGAGCAAATTCCCTTTTCTCCACCCTGGAGTCATGAGAATAGAGCCGAAATATTTAGTCCACAAACTGGGGAAAAGTTCGAAGGAGGTAAAGAGGTGTACAGGTAGGGCACAGACAAAGCCAGACTTTAACCACTACAATCTGTCAGCCTGGCAGGGTCCCAGGCCTGGGGCAGGGAGTGAGGGCAGTAGACAGTGGGATGGAGATGTCTCTTCATACTGACTTCTTCTTCCTACCCATTTGGCCTTCTTAGAATAAGGGGGAGCCAAGAGTTCTGCTGTCACCAGTCCAAGACAGCATCATGCTTCTAACTAAATAGCCACAGTGAAATAGGAAGTAGCTGGCCACCCCATCAAGCCAACATTTTCAAACTACTCCTGCTCAAAGTGCTGATTAACACTGAATTTTGCATTGCTTAGTTGTTCAACTAATCTCTCCTAAGCAAATCCTCTTAAATAAATGGCCATTAACCACGATATAATGAGGAGCTGACTGACCAAGGCCAGAGGTCACGTCAGTCCCCAGCCAAAGTAACTCATTCTTTCCCTAAACAAACACAGCTTACACAAAGGAAAGTGAGTAAGGACTGGCCCTACCTCCAATAAGCCACAGTCTCGGGAGGGGGAAGAGCTATGCAAATAAACAGTTTTAGTAGAGCAAGATAAGTACACAAAGAGATGTGTTTAAGTGCTGAGCGAGAGACCCCTGTACTCTGCTACAGGAATGGGGAGAGGAAGGAAGACCACTTGGAAGGTTTTGCAAAGGAACCATATAATTATTAACATATTTCTGGCTTGCAAACCAAAGGGTCGCTGGTTCAATTCCCAGTCAGGGCACATGCCTGGTTGCAGGCCAGGCCTCTAGTAGGGGCGTGCGAAAGGCAACCACACATTAATGTTTCTCTCCCTCTCTTTCTCCCTCCCTTCCTCTTGATCTAAAAATAAATATATAAAATCTTTTTTTTTAAAGACAATCTGAGAGGCCATATTTAAATCATGCACAAATTCACGTCTCTTCTGTTCTATTTACTTGCCTCCTACACGTGCCTGGACTGGTTTCTCTCTGCCCTGAAGTTCTGCAATTTAGCTCAGGGTTTGGTTTCTCCTAGCTTTTGACCTTGGACTCACTGTCTGACTCACTGTAGCTCCTTAAATTGCTGATTCTATGAAAGGCCTTCAGGTCACATCAGCTGCCTCTACTAGTTACTCAATAACTAACACAGGCTCTGAGATTCCCAGTCAGGCGAGAGAGAAAAGCTCACAGGCACTCTGCATTTGCTCCACTTGGCTAACTTAGTATTGTAAAGAAGGTTTCTCCTTGCAGAGGTGAATTCCAGCTTTTACAGCTAGTGGAGCCATTATTGACATCCTGCTGTGGCTGCATATTTTTCTGATGCTCTAGGCCCCATTTTTTTGGGCAAGGAAAATTAAAGAACGGTCTCTGTTTTCCTGCCTATTGGGAAACTCTTAAATTGGCTTGTGCCCTTCATTTAGTCAGAACAACTCAATAGAAAGAAAAAGAAAGACTCTGCACAGAACCCACTCTGCTGGATTCCCCAATGGGACCATTGGAGTAAAAAAGACCCTGGCCGGCATTGGCCAATGGCTACTTTACCTAAGGGGGGATTGAGCCTCTCTTTCATGGAATTTCGCTTCCTGGGTCTGGATTTGACTTGTGTGCAAACTTCTGGGAAGGACTGAATGTAATGATACTATCAACCAGTTTGGAGGCTCAAGGAGTTGGCCTTACCTAAATGGTGGCCCTGAGAATGTGACAAAAAGGTAGACTGGTTAACTGCCTACACCTGCTCACCAGTCTGGCCAACACTGGAACCTGGTGGGCGCTTGTCCACATAACAGAGGCCAATAGGGCCACTGTAGCTATGTGCACATGACCAGAGAGACGTGTCATTTATGCTGTGGGTGGGACTTACTGTATGCCCCTCTCCAATATCCTGCCAGTCCCAATCCTATCGCTACCCTCCTCTTTTTCTTAATGACTCACCTACCTGCGGGAATTTGTTTATGGTTCAAGCCACAAAAGTTAGGTATCGAGCCATGTAAGGTAAATGGAGGCAGTCTGGCTTCCTCACCCAGGTGTCTGGGTAACTAAGGGAAGCAGTGTTCCCAGAGCCTTGAAAGTGCCTCACAAGTAGTGTTCGTGTAGCCTTGAGACTGGGTCTGATAAACTGTTCCCATAACATGCAGTGGGCTGGTGTGCGCAGAATCTCGCTATGTTGTATGACTTTCTGGCTTGAAGCCAGCTTTGTTTGCCTCTAGTACTTAAGTAGGCAGGGACTCCCTGCTGGGTGCCATCGCATGTGCCAGGTTGGGGAGCAAGGCCATACTGCGTGCCATGCAGAGGGGACAGGTGACTTACAGAGACTTGTGGAGACATGCAGGGAGACACGCAGCTTGCAGCATGCGTGGCTCGCCCGCCGGTGAATAAAGTCATGTCAACATCCCCATGGCTCCATGCATTTTCTCCCATCTCTCTGAAGCCGGAGTGGACCTGCCAGGCTTTGACAGGCTGCAACACCAGCCACCTTATGAACCAGGGCCAGTCCAGTGGGCCCAGACACCAACACACCCAGACTTCTGGTCTGGGGAGATGTCAGTCCCAGATGTGCCCTATTGGGAATGAGAGGTGCAAAAGGTATTTGTCCTCCACGAGACCGCATGACAGCTGACCTTGAAATGGTGCAGCCACTGACATTTTTATCACCCACTTGTCATGATAATACTGGCACTTACCTGTTTCAAAATGTAAAGGTAGGGAAACATCAATCAGTTGCCTCTTGTACACGCCTGGACTGGGGACTGGATTTGCAACCTAGGCATGTGCCCCAACCAGGAATCGCCATGCAGGGTGACACCCAATCAACGGAGCCACACAGGTCAGGACAGGACCATCTTTCTTTTAAGTGTCGGTCAAACATTTCTACTTCAATGTCTTGCCTTGGTTTCAAAGTCAATGTGATCAAAGCCCTCCAAATCAGGTTTTTCCTCCCAATTTCTCTACTTTGGTCACCGTTCTCTAAGTCTTTGGGACTACAAACCTGAGAGTCCTTCAAAATCCTCCCTAATGATCATTTCTCGTATTTCACTAGTTATCTGACACTTCAGATTCTTTTCTAATGCTTCCCTGACCCTGCAGGTCTCAACCTTGGCTGTCTGTTAGAATTTTTAGAGGAGCAACTGTAAAACACAGATGGGGTTGTGCGGTGGGGGGGGGGGCGCCTCCCTCCTACAGTCGTGCAGATTATTCAGAGCACAGGAGTGAGCCGGAGGTTGATCGGGTTCAGGCTCTGCCTGCCCAGCTTTTGGCCCTGGCACGGAGCTGCATCTGATGGGAGGAAGGCGAGTCTTTTGAACTCAACACAAAGGCACTGTAAGAACCGAGAAAGCCCTGGCCGTCTCTCTGAAATTCTCACTCAGCAGACCTAGGGATTTATTATTTAAATAGTTCCAGTGAAATACAAAAATTGTACTCCTAAATATCTGCATTTCCTTCTCTCTCTCTTTTCATGCTATTATCGTTACATGTATTACTTCTGGGTGTGTTATTGCTATAATCATTACTTTGAAAGGAGCTTAGAGGAGGAGAGCAAGTATATATTTACCGGGTTTGTGATATTAACCTTCTGATTCACCCTTCTTGTTTCTCTGTATTTCTTCCTATGGGTTTGAGTAACCACCTGGTGCCATTTCTTTTCTCCAGCACAGCTTTGCTCCCACCTGCCTCTTTTGTGCTGTAATTGTCAGATTGGTTACATTTTTACATGGTATAGTCCAAACAGGATAATTCCATGTGTATTATTTTATGCCAGTGCTTTTTGTCCAAAAATGAGATAGAACTTAATACCATAAAATGCACCCTTTGATAATCATTGATGACGGGTGCTTGTTGACCATTCGTGTATCTTCTATGGAGAAATGTCTGTTCAGGTACTTTACCCATTTTTAAACTGTGTCATTCATCTTTTTATCATTGAGTTGTAGGGGTTCTTTAAATATTCTAGGTGCAAGTCCCGTATCAGATATGTGATTTGCAAATATTTCTCTCCCTGTCTGTGGATCGTCTTTTCACTTTCTTGGTGGTGACCTTTAAAGCCCAAAAGTTTCTAACTTAAAAAATGTTTTTAATTTTGATGATTTCAATTTTTGTATATTTTTAATCCGGTTGCTTGTGCTTTGGGTGTCATATTAACAAGTCATTGCCTAATCCAGTGTCATGAAAACTTATCCCTATTTTTCTGATGAGGGTTTTATAATTTCAGTTCTCCAATAGTTAGGTCTTTGACCAGTTTTGAATTAATTTTTGTGTGTGATGCGAGGCTGAGGTCCGGCTTCACTCCTTTGTACGTGGATACACAGGTGTCTTGGCGCCATTCGTTGGAAAGACGGTTCTTTCCCCAGTGAATGGTCCTGTGGGCGCTGGCATTTATTTCCTAGGGCTGCTGTAACAAATCATCCAAACTGAGTGGCTTAAAACAACAGAATGTTTTCCCCCCACACTTCTGGAAGTTGGGAGTTCAAAATTAAGGTGGCAACAGAGTTGATTTCTTACAGTGACTCTGAGGGAGAAACAATCCTGAAGCTCTCTCCTGGCCCCTGGTGACTTCCAGCAGTCCTTGGCACCCCCGGCTTGTAGGTGCCCTGCTCCAGTCTCTGCCCCTCTTGTCACCTGGCATTCCGTCTCTGTGTCCGTCTTCCATGTGCCCTTTCTTCTTCCTATGAGGACATTAGTCGGTGGGTTTAGGGTCCATGCTAATCTGGTATTACCTCATCTTCACTAATTACATCTTCAAAGGCCCTGTAGTAGTTCTTCGTTACCTGCAGGAGGTACAACCCAAGACCCCCAGTAGATGTCTGACACCATGAATAATACCAAGCCCTATATATACTCTTTTCTCTGTACATATGTACAGCATCTTTCCACTCAAAGGAAGCGCTTCTCTTTGGCATATCTGAATTGCCAGCGTTGCTACTTTTGTGCTTTGGGCCATTATTAAGCAAAATGAGGGTTATTTAAACACAAGCACTGCCACACCAGGATAGTCCATCTGATAACTCGTTTGCCACTAAGTGACTGGTGGACAGGATCGCAGCGGGGATGTGCTGGATAAGGAGATGGTTTACGTTCTGCGTGGACAGAGTGGGATGCCGTGAGATTTCATCACACTACTCAGAACGGTGTGCCTCTTAACACTTAGGAAGTATTTGTTTCTGGAACTGCCATTTAATATTTTCGGACCGCGGTTGACTGCAGGTAACTAAAACCACAGAAAGTGAAAAATTTTTGGGGGGGTGGGGACTACTGTATTTCTAAATAAGGCCACATCCTGAAGTTCCAGGTGGACATGAATTTTGAGAGGGCACTATTCAGTCCAGCAGAGTCCACCCTCTCGTTCCCAAAATTCATATCTGTCCCATGTGCAAAATACATCCCCCCGTTGCAAGGTACCCCAACATCTTAATCCACTCCAGCATCAATTCCAAGTCCTAAATCCCATCTATCAACTTCTTAGAAACCAAAATCACATCATCTAAGTCAAATAAACAAGTTTTGGTGATACTCTAAGTGTGTTCTATCACAGGGCAAAATTTCTCTCAGTCCACAAATACGTTGAACCTAGAAAATAAGTTATGTGATTCCATCATCCACAGCGGGGAATGTCATGGACATTCCCATTCTGAAAGAGAGAAAAATGGGAGGAATAAAAAGGTTACTGGTCTAAAGCACAGTCACAACCCAGCAGACAAATTCCATTAGGTTTCAAAACCTGAGAGTAATCTTCTGAGCTCGATGCTGTGTCCTCTGGGTCCCGCAGGGTGACCTCACCGTCTCTGATCTCTGCCTCCGTAGCGCTCACCTTAAAGTCGTTCTTCCTCCTTTTCATCCCATCTCTGTCCCTCCCAGCCCAGGCTGGTGTGTTTCTGCTGGAGTAAAATTCTCAAAAACCTGTCAGTCTCCTGAGATGTCGAGGAGATCACTTCACGCCATAGGACACGATGTTTTCCACAGCGTCTTCCTGCAAAACCCATCCCTGCTCCTGGCTTCTGCTGAGATGGTTGGTCGGACCCATAAATCACATGCCTAATCTCCTCAGCAAATGGTTGTCCAAGCTCCGCTGGCGTCCTCGCCAGAGCGTGTTTGCTCATCTTTCAATATGGATAGGCCGAGGCTTTTCCAAGTCATTAAGCTCTGGCTCCTTTTTTGCTTAACAGTTGCTCTTTAAAAATCTTCCTCTTTCACCTTGCATTTTACTATAAGCAACAAGGAGAAACCAGGCCATGCCTTGGATGTGTAGATGAGTGCTTTTCAAAAAATGTGAGAGTTTCAGCCATGATTTCTTTGAATCCTTTTTTTCTGTCTTTTTCTCTCTCTCCTCCTTCTGGTACCGTCGTTACACATATGCTGGTGCACTGAATGGCTCCCGTATTTCTCTGAGGCTCTTTCATTTTTATTCAAGCTTCTCTCTCTTTGTTCTTCTGATTGCACCACCTCTCTTGATCTATCTTCAAGTTCACTGATTCTTACTTCTGACAGATCACATCTATTGTTGAGTCCCTCTAGTGAACATTTCATTTTGGCTAGTGTGCTTTTTTACCCTAGAATTCCTATTTGATTCTTATAGTTTCTCTGTACTGATACTCTCTATTTGATGAGACATCATAAATCCTTTACACCTTTAGGCATGGTTTCCTTCAGTCCTTTGAACATATTTATAATAAATGCTTTGGAGTTTTTAAAGCAATTTCTTTTGCCTGCTTTTTCCCCTGCGTATGTGTCACACTTTCCGGTTTCTTTGCACACCTCACAACTTTTTATTGAAAAGTAGACATTTTAGATAATAGATTGTAGCAACTGTGGATGCTGATTTCCTATGCAGGGGGTTGGAGGATTGTTATTGGCTTTGTTGTTTGTTTATTTGTTTAATGACTTTGCTGAACTAATTTTTGCAAAGTCTATTTCCTCTGTGGTGTGTGGCCACTAATGACCCTGCTCAGATATTTCCCCTTGTTGTAGTCTTTTAGCCTGGCTACCTAGGCTTCACCCTGCATTGACATAAGCTATTTATTCATCAGAGGTTGTATTTATGACCTTTTAGTAAATTACATCTTTACTCTTTATTGTTAGATATGTGTTGAGCTTGGAGACTGCTACCATAGTTTAAGAAATTTGCTTTTTTTTTTTTTTTTTTTGCCCCACATTTGTCCAGGACCTAGTAGCTTGTATGATCCTTTTCTGCTCACTCCTGATGAGATGCAGCCTTGGGCATGCCCAAAGCCATTCCCAACTGCCATGGATAAGTGTGATCTTGCTTTTATGCCCAATTTCCTAGAAGTTGCTCCTGGTCAGAGTAGTTAATTAGTCACCCAGTGTTTGGTCAGAGGTTGTACCTAAGCCCCGTGTGCCGTGAGAGTTGCTGTGTTAACAGGCCTATGTCTGGCTTGGGGACTGTTTTCAAGTCTGCCCCATGCCCTGCTCTGACTGTCCCTGAGTGGGTGCAGCCAGGCACATGTGCACAGCCTTCTGATCCCAGAATTGAATGGGCTTCCAGAAAGGCTCTTCTTGGCTTTCTCTTTCCCTGGTTCTCTAGTAAATTTCTAGCTGCTCTGCTATTTGCTTGTATCATGGGGCCACCAGGCTCCTTCTAATTGCTCTACATGAAGGTCTCTATTGTTTTCCACAACATCTTTAGGAAGAGTTCTCCAGGCTCTGTTCCAATAAAGTAGGTGTCTCAAGCACAGCTCTAAACTCATTGTCACTACAGGTTGACTTCCCTCCAGGGCAGAACCCCTGTGCCACTCCATCAGAGCTGGGGATGGGGCCTTGCTTTTCACGGAGTGACACCTTGCTCTGTGAGTGGGCGGGAGTGGGGGATGAAGCTACTGATCTTCTCTGCTTGTTCCTCCCGGCATAGAGCTGCCACTCTACAAACGGATTTGAGGGACAGGTATAACGATGGGGCCGTGATATTCTCAGCCTGCCATGCCTATAACAGTGTTTCTGCAACAAAGGACTATGAGGATGAGAAGCCCCGGCAATCTGCCTCTCCCAGGGTGAAACTGTAGCCACAAGCTAAGAGTCAGGAGGAATCTTCTTGTTGAGACTAGAGCTGTCAGGTAGAGCTTCCCGCAAAAGGGAGCTGAGGGAGGAGGGCTCAGGGAATAATGAATCATGGCTCAAATGCCATAGACTCTTGTTCTTCCTCAGGATTAGGATTTCTTGTGTAATATTCCTCCTTTCGCTTCATGCCCTTATACCAACTTCGAGATACTTCCAATGATTGTGTTGCATTGTGTTTCATAGTTTTTACTAGTTAAGTTGTTGTTTTGCTGGGGGAGGGTTCACTTAATTCCTCATTCTGCCTTTCTGTAAGTCCCGCATTCTACATATTGTTTTTAGAGCAGTGCCCATCAGGGCATGAACTCAACGAATAATAACTGCTATTTTATTTCTTGCTTTCTCCCATTTATCCTTCAAGATTTAGTGGTTTCCACCCCTTCAGTGAAGCCTTCCTCAGAGGGCACAGTCAGTGACAGCCAGCCTGCCTCTGAAGCCGTAGCATTTACTGTGCACTGCTTCATCCAGTTACTGGCCATCTGTGCATGGGGGCTGCCTCCTTGGCTGGACCTTGAGGTGCTCTTCTGCTCTGTAATATTCCCAACACAGCCAATGCTCAGTAAATATTTGTTAAAAGATGTGAAACAAAACACATAGCAGTATTAATAATAGAGGAACAGTTTGTACCTGACAACTACATAAATAATCATATTGACACATCCATTCAATAGGCTATCTTTTTGAATAACAGTTTTATCATAATTTGCATATCCTACAATTCACACATTTATAATGTCCAAGTCCATGGTTGTTAGTACATTCAGAAAGTCTGATGACCATCATCATAATTTGAGAACATTTTCATCACCTCTGTGATCTGTCATTCTTTTTTTTCCAATCATACGACATTTGAGCTGTCATTCTTCCTGTCCCCCAAGCTCCCACCCCTTTCTGTCTCTGTGCAATTGCCTGTCCTAGACGTTTCGTGCAAGTGGAATGGCCCAGCACACAGCCCTCTGTGAGGGGCTTCTTTCACTTGGCACAGTGTATGTTCGAGGTTCTTCCAAGCAGTAGCGGGTTTCAGGACTTCGCTTCATTTCATGGCTGAATAATAGTTCCTTGTATGGAACTACCACAGTTTGTTCATCCACTCTTCAGCTGATGGACACTTGAGGGGTTCATACTTTTGGCTATTATGAATAATGTGGCTATGAACGTTTGTGCAAAAGTGCTTGTATAAACATATTTTCATTTCTCTGGGGGGTATACCTAGGAGTGAAATTGTTGGGTCATACGGAAGCTCTAGGTTCAGCCTTTGGAGGAACTGCCAGACTGGTTGCCAAAGCCGCCACAGCCTTCTCATCCCCGTCAGCAGTGCGGAGAGCACAGTTTCTCCACATCCTCAGCAACGCTTGCTGTTATTTGTCCTTTCGATACGGCCATCCCAGCGGGTGTGCAGAGGTATCCCCTTGTGGCTTTGATTTGCATTTCCCAGAGCTAGTGACACTGAGCATCTTTTCACGTGTTTACTGACCATTTGTATGTTTCCTTTGGAGGCCTGTCTGTTCACATCCTTTGCCCATTTTAAAATTGGGTGTCTTTTTATTACTTTATTGTAAGAGCACTTTATATGTTCTAGATACAAGCCCCTTATCACATATATGATTTACAAAAAATTTCTGTCCCATTCTCTAGATTATTTTTTCACTTTCTTCTTTTTAATATATTTTATTGATTATGCTACTATAGTTGTCCCACTTTCCCCCTTTATTCCCCTCTGCCCTGCACAACCCGTCCCACCTGCATTCCCCCCTCTGTTTTAGTTCATGCCCATGGGTCATACATTTAAGTTTGTTGGATTCTACATTTCCCATACTATTCTTGCCCTCCCCCCGTCTATTTTCTACCTGCCATTTATGCTACTTATTCTCTGTACTTTTCCCCTTCTCTCCCCCTCCCATTCCCCTGTTGATAGCCCTCCATGTGATCTCCATTTCTGTGTCTTTTCACTTTCTTGATGATGTCTTTTGAAGCACAAATGTTTTTAATTTTGATAATGTCCAATTTATCCGTTTTTTTTCTTTTTGTTGCTTGTTGCTCTTACTTATGTTTGAGAATATTGACCAGATGAAATACAGAGAAAGAAGAGTACAGAGAAAGAAGAATGCTTATGGTAAATGTGCTAATTTGTTGACACATGACATCTACCCAATTCAAATAAATTTTGGCAGAAAGGGGATTTAGTGGTCATGAACTCTGAGAAAGATTAAACAACTATATCATAGGAAAGCCAAGGTCATGGATCAACCTCAGAAAGAGGTAGATCCAGAGTCTCCAACAGCACCAGGGCCCCCTCTCCAGCCTCCTGTCACTCATTTCACACGTTCCAAGGAGGGCCGCTCGCACGGTCCACGTGTCCACACTCTTAATAGAAGCAGATCTACTTCCCGACCTCAGCTCCTCCCAGCACGTGCCGACCCCCCTTTCCGGCCACACACTTGCATGGAGAGCTGTTTTCTGGAAAGACAGTAAGACTTGACCATGGTCCCTGGGGATAAGGGTGGCGGGGAGAGACTGTGACTTTTTACCATGTACATGAGTTATTTAAAGAAAATTATATGAACCTTTAATGTTAGAAGGGGAAAATGTATATATAGGATAAAACATGAGAAAGAAAACCTGCAAATGTGAGAAGGTCATAGGTGTATTAAGATGATGGAGTCCTGTATAATTATTTTCTTTTTCCAAATTTTTTGGTAAAGTGATTATGTAATTTTATACAAAAGAGAATCTTTTTTCTTTTTTATTGAATTTATTTGGGAGAATTTGGTTAATAAAATGACACAGGTTTCACATGTACGATCCTATAACACATCATGTGCATATTGTATTGTGTGTTCACCCTCCCCCCACATCAAGTCTCCTGTCACCATTCACCCCGCTTTACCCTCTTCTACCTCCCCCACCCCTTTTCCCTGTGGTAACCACCACACGTGTCTGTGTCTATGAACATTTTTTTTTTGTGTGGGTTTTTTTGTTGTTGTTGTTTGATCCCTTCACCTTTTTCACCAAGCCCTGCAAACCCCAAAGATAATCTTAAAAAACAATACAACCATAGAAAAACTGGGAAAAAACCTTCAGAGATGCTTGTGTAATGCAAAACTTAATTAAATTAACTAATAAAAATATATGGTCCCCTCCTAAATTAATCATTGGGAAAATTTTTCGGATTTTCACATTTCAGTTCTGCCTAAAGCAGAGCTGGCCCAGAGCCACCCTGCCACGTCGATGGTGGCAGTCGTGACTGTCGCTGGCACGTGTGGGAGTCAGGGAGCCGAGCCCAGACCCCTTTCTGTAGCCCATGTCAGCCCAAATCCGGGTCCGGGGAAATAAGCCGGGAAACAGTGCTGAGGTTTTAGGAGCCTAGAGGTGATGAAAACGCTCTTCCACTATAAGAGAAGTGGGGTTAGGAACGAGGTCGGTTTGGCCACTCCAGTTTGGCCGCTGGGCGAGGTCCACCGAGTGCACCCAGCCGCGACCATCTCTGGGGGCCCCAGACACAGCCATGCCGACGACCGGGCAGGGTGCTTCCCCGGCCCGCGGGTTTCCTTCAGCCTCAGCTCCAGCCTTCCTCTTTCTCCCGCTTCCTTCTCAGCAACTTCTTTTTTTACTGGGTCCCAGTAAGTCTCTGGATCCTTAATCATTAATGAGCCTTAATCGCTAATCTCTACATTGAGACCTAACGAGTTCTGGTGTTTCTCCGCTCTCGAGGGCTCACCACGGTTTTTGCTGTGTCATCCACCAAATCAACATGAGGGAGTGGAAAGGGCACAATGACACGGTAGAGAATGACTAAAGTGACCACCTCTCCAGCCAGGAGTTAGGCTTGGACCAGCAGAGCCAGGCAGGAGGAATCAGGGACCAGAAAACAGCGGCTCTCCCCCCTCTCTCCAGCTCCAAGACTCAGCGCCAGGGTGTGGGAGAAGGGGAGGGATGCTGATGGGGGGGCAGTGGTTTTCAAATGGAACTTTCTGTGTTGTTTTAGAATTGCAAACTTGAGAGAGACTTTAAACCTTCCTGTTAGTTGTTTATTCACATTAGTACTTTAGGCTGGCCGCCGTATTTTACACATCAGTGCCAATTCCTTCATAGTTTGCCTACACTTGCATGTGAACACTCGTAAAGACCAGCAAAAACCAGAGCATCTGATTCTGAAGGCTAGTCCAGAGCTGCCTGATTTGTCTAACCCTTCCCTTCAAAAAGTGAAGCGGACTTCCAAGTTGAGGGAACTGGGCTGGTTCCTGTTCACGGGGACATTCTCACCCGTGTTGTGGGGAGTCAGGTGGAACAAGGCAGGTGGCAGAGAGAACTGGTCTGGGCTCAGAATTCAGTGGGCAAACTACTGGAATATGAACTTGCCCCTTTGGAACGTAGATTTGGAATCTCCAGAGACTCAGCCAGCCTCCTGGTATTAATTCAAGTTCGACTTTACTCAATGGAATTGTGGTCCCTTTCTCTGGTCCTCTTTGAAGCTGAGGCCATGAGGTCTGGCGGCTCAGGGTCAGGGAGTGGAGATCTACAAGGGGCATAGGCATGGTGTGTGCAGGGGTGCAGGGCAGGTGAATGCGAGGAGTTCTCAGGGGGTGCCAAGATTCCACATTCCAGCGTCAGGCAGTACAACCGTAAAGAGAGCCAGGAGCTTCTGAGGCTGGGCCAGGATTTGAGGAGGAAAACAGAAGATCCCGGAAACAACAAAGTAACCTTTGAAAGGCAAGGAAGCTGGCAAATGCAGTGTGGCAGATTTTGTTCTGGGTGTTAAAATAGCAGGTCTGGTTCTGCATAGGATGGCACTGCCGGTGCAGAAGGAGGCCTGACTGGCCGGGCTGCTCGCTCACAGCTCTGACCTCACTAGGACCCAGCCTCCTCTCAGTGATTAGAGAGACCAAAAAGGCCCTTTCCTAAGGACAAATATATCTCCCATTACAGATCCGATGCTGTTCCTTAATGGGAGTGTTTCTGCCAAACTGGATCCAATGTCGTAGTTAAAATACAAATATATATTTGGAGCAGTGGTGGGTGGGGGGGGGGTAAGAAATAACCCTTAGCCCTGGCTGGTGTGGCTCAGTGGATTGAGCACTGGCCTGTGAACTAAAGGGTTGCTGGTTCAAATCCCAGTCAAGGCACATGTCTGGGTTGCAGGCCAGGTCCCCAGTAGGGGTCACATGAGAGGCAACCACACATTGATGTTTCTCTCCCTTTCTTTCTCCCTCCCTTCCCCTCTCTCTGAAAATAAATAAATAAAATCAAGGAGGAGGAGGAGGGGGAGGAAGAGAAGGAGAAGGAGACAAAGAAAAAGAAAGAAACCTTAGCAGCTATCAGCACTTTAGCATGAAGTGGTTTAGGAACAAAGAAAATTTTCCTAAGAGGATAAGCGTGTGGGGTTTTGTTGTTAGTGGTTGGTGGTATTTGGCTGTTTGGCTGTGTGTGTGTTTGTGTGTGTGTAGTGGGGAGGAGACAGGTTGAAGGAAAGCTCGGAGCCAAGGCTGTGCCAAGTAAGTTGAGAGATAGTCTGACATACATATCAGAGTTCTTGCTCTCGAGGTTTACATAATTCAGGCTCTAGTGAGGCAAGATGAACCACTGACACCCTAATTTCTCAATGCTGTTGTCGGAAGTGGAAGGAAAAACCAGGATATACTGGAGGATATAGTCACACAGAAGGAGCTTCAGGGGAGAGGGGCGCTTGCTGGAGGAAAGGGTTATAATGTGGAAGTTGAACTCAGCAAGAAAAATTATTGGCCTCTGTTTGCTAAGCAGGGCCTACTACCCTGGCCAGCCAAGCCCTGCGCAGGCCACGTCCCCAGAAAAATGCCAAGTTCCACTTCCTTCTGTCGCAAGAATGAATCTGACGTCTGTGGTCTCACAGGCCACAGGGTTTCCTGATGTTTCAAGAGGCCAGCACTTTGTGAGTGGTCAGGCACTCCCTGTTCACTTAACCGACTAACCACCACCAACCAACCACCTCCTTAGAAGTGGTCCTGAGGGAGGGGCTGGGAGTCTCTGGGGACCAGGCCTGCTCAGCACCGTGTCCCCCATGCTTTGGCTCCCAGCTAGGGTCTGGATGGGGCTCTCCTCTGCACACCCCATTAGAGCAGCAGTCGGGCTTATTAAAATGCGCCAACTTGCTTATGAATTAGTCCCTTCTGGCTGTACAATTCCCCATGCCACAAACCCTCAGAGCTTTAAAGGCCTTCAGAAAGCATCAAGGCCAACCTCCCAGGGAGCCTCAGTGGGACCGTGTTACAAAGGAAGAAGATGAAGCACAGAAAGATTAAGGGGCTTGTCCAAGGCACGCAGCTACTCAGCTGCAGGTTTGGAACTAGAACCCAGGTTCGCCTCACAGTCAGTGTTCTTTCCTCTAGAATACAGCCTCTGCCCCCTTATTATTTTTGGCATAAGATAGAAGGATTATATTTGTGGCTCTAAGAAAGCTTTGCTCTTGGATTGAATTCTGATTTTTCGCCTCTCAAGGCTCATTGAAAGCCACATAAAAAATTTCTCCATTGGATTTGAGTTTTTTAAAAACAAAAAAGAATCTGAAGGAAAAAAATAGCAAATCCGGTTTCCTAATGAGATAGCGAATGCACAAGTACTTTGAGAGAGGTACAGCATGCCAGTGCTTTGCAAATATAAGGTATTATATTATTATGCTCTGGAAAGAAACACAGAGGCCTTACTGCTGTGGGGGCGGGGCCTGGTGGAGAAGTTGAATCAGAGATTGTGGGAAGGAGGGTTTTCTCCAGAACGCTGACTCACTTCTGGGTTGGCCCAGCGTATAGAGCCAAATTTCTTGGGGTTATTTCCCACCTCAGTAAGGAACTGGTGGTGGGTTCTTTCTGGAGTCTAGCACTGCAGGAAAAGCTGCCCACAGCATGCGGGTGGGTCATCCGCCTCAGGACCGCCGAGGCTAACTGTGGTTGCTGTAGTTAACTGTGGTTAGCTTTCCATATAACCTGCCTTTGGGATCCACCTTTTAAAGAACCCCACTGCGCTGTTCTCTCTGCTGGAGCTGCTGAAAGGAGGTCATCAGGCAATTATCAGAGGCGAAGGAGTCAAAGGCTAAGCTGTAAAAACAGGCGACCTAGATCTGGCTCCATCGCGGTGATTTTGCATGCGGGGTGGACTCCGAAGACAAGGTGAATGTTGTTAATGATCACAGTTGTCGGGAAAATTTCCCGAGCTGTGCTGGAATCAACCTCCAAAGCAGGAAGGGGCCAAGAGACCTAAAGAGGCTGACAGTTCCAGAATAAACAGAGTTTATTAAGGAAACCTATGGGGGTGGGAGCTTCCTATACAGGGTCCGGCACAAATAACACCCCCTTTCATTACAAAATCTGTTATTACAAAATCATAAGCATGTAACTGTAACATAACAATATCACACTCAAGCATACCATGTGACATTTTAGGTGAAATGTTCAAATTAAAACTGTCAATTATTACACCCATATTATTACCCTACCAGCCATACTCGAGCAGGCCTTACCTCTGTCAAACCCTGTATTTAGCCTCCGGGACCACAGGTGGCTTATAGCCAAGTGGCATGAGCTTGTTAAGAGCTATATGTTCCACAGCAGTGAGCAACTTAATGGGCCTACTGCTCTATTAACATGTAAGAACACACCTTTCAGGGGGTATGGCGCACTCCTGCTGGGGTGAACTGTTGGCCACTGAGAGAGACTTGCTTCCTAAGGTGGCGTTGGTCACATCAAGCACCAGGAACCACTTTGCCTAGCCACAGCACACAACCAGGCCGGAGAGTGTACCAGTCAGTACTTGTCTTGGCCCATTTGGCTGTTATAATAAAATACCACAGATTGGGTAGCTTATAAACAAACACGTTTATTTCTCACAGGGGAAGCCAAGGACAAGGTGCCCAGCAGATTTAGTATCTGGTGGGGATCTGTGTCCTGGTTCCTAGACGGTTGTCCTCTGGCTGCGCTCACTCACAGCGGAAGAGAGAATGGGATTAGAAGGACGGGAATCCCATTCATGAGGGCTCACCCCTGTGACATGATCACGTCCCAAAGACCTGGCCTCCAAATACCGTCACACTGGCCATCACATTTCAATGTATGAGTTCGGAGACACCAATGTTCAATCTACAGCAATGCATTTCCAATTCCAAGTGACTAAAAATCCATTTCACTCTGACTTAAGCAAAACAAATGAATTCATTGACTCCCATAACTGAAAGTCCAAGGACAGGGCTAATTTCAGGCACTGTGAGACCTTGGGGCTCAAACAATGTCATCAGGACTCAGTTTCACCCCATCATGTGGCTATGCCTAACCCTCAGCGTTACCTTCAGCTGTGTGGTGGCTCTCCATGGCAGCCGGTCAGCTTGAATGCTAGGGGTCCCAGCAAAAGAGAGCGGCAATCTCAGTCATGTTCCTCTCCCTGACCAAATTCCAGAGCTCATTCTGATTGGACCAACTTGGATCACATGCCCATCCTCGTATTCTGATTGGCCAGAAGAGAGTCAGATGCTCCAACTCAGAGCCCAAGAGTAGGTATCCCCCTTAAATACTTAACCTGAGAGGGAAGGTGGGCTGCTTTCCCAAAGGATGTATAGAATGCTGGTACTGCCAGGGGAAATGAATGATGGGCTTGAAAGAATAATGGACAGGGATTCAGTTCTACTCATTTAAACGTCTGAAACTGTCTCTGCCCTGAATCAGAGTGACCGAATTTCAAACTCTTGAGATTCCGTCTGAGCTCTGTCTGGGTGGCTTGAGTGGAGGGTATGCTGAATGTTTTCACAAATGAAATTCTGTGACATACACAGAATGAAGTGCAGAGACTGCGCTGGGTATCCCTCCCAGGAATATTTGCATTTCCTAAGCCATTCAACACCAGAATCTAGAATGACTGTGATTAGACTAGAGAGTGACAAGAATGTCAGGCAAGCTGGCAAAGGTGAGAAGTAAGGGAAAGGAAGCGTGATGGAGCCCCTCAAATGGCACCATGAAAGGACAGTGCTCTACGCCCCCATGGGTGTAAGGCTGCTCTTGGTAGGAGATGTTTCCAAACTCCTGTTTGCAGTCCGCAGCCCCAGTCCCAACTCCACAGAATTATGCTTCCCCTGGGGTCACCGCAGGGTTGACCAGTTACCTCGCTGACAGACCTTCCTCTCACAAACGCCAACCTTCCTCTGGACACTCTGCTTAGGTTCCCCTGACCGCGCCCCTCTGCATCTATAGCTGCTGTTCTGACACATGCCCCAGTTCTGGGGTCCTGCAAACAGAACATCTCCAAGGCATCCAGGGCTCCAGGCTCCAAACCTTATCTGTTTCCCACTCACACACTCATTCTGCTCCCTGCCTTTTGGAATTTTCCACAAACAACTCCGAACTTATTTCTTGTTCCTCCTCAATATAATCTGTTCTGGTTTTCAAGGTCCCGCTATTTCTTTGGCTCTCCTCCCTCCAGAAGGCACACCCAGTGTCATCTCTTTCTTCACCTCAGCCCAGGATGCTCCCACCTGCTGCTCCACTGAGTCCCACGTGCCCCATCTCCTCCGCCTGCTCCGATCAAGCAGGATGGCCTTGTAGAGTTGGGCACGACTGGAATTTTTCACCGAATTCTAAAGGACTCAGTGCTTAGACTTCTCGAGTGAAAACAAAAGAGCCTGAAACTACTCATATACTGGTTTGTAGTCTTTCTGCTTGAAAAAGAGCTCCAGAATCTCCTGGGGCCTTTTACTGAGCCACATGTTCATTGGGACCATCTTCTTACCATTCCTACAACATGCAGAATTTTTAGATTCCCCTATAACATGCTCCTATCCTATAGACCTCATTACCTCTCACGGGTCTCACCCCAACTAATGATGTGCCCGTGGCTACTTTGAATCTTTCTCCACTGGCTTCTCATTGGCTCCATCACTCCAGCAGCACAAATTTTACTGTATCCTCTGTATGTCCTGCTCTTTTTTTAGTGAGGTACAGTTTTAGCATTGAGACTATAATCTGAAATGTGTACTAGGGCCAGAGAGGTAATGCAATGTTTGAAGCTGGCTGAATATGTAATTAGGAGTGATGGAGACTGGCTAAATTGGAGAGGGTAAGTCAAAGCTAAAGGCACTCGAATTCCAAATGTTCAGGACACTATGGGACAGAGAAAACTCACTTATTATCCAAAAGAGTCTAGTGTACAAACCACTGTTTAGGCTTGTGTTGAAATTTTTCTCTTTTGCAGGACTTTTCCTGGGCAGAGCATTACCTTCTCACCCAGTAGAGTTAGAAGGCCTTGCTTATAACTCCTGCAGAAAATGGCAGTAATTAGAAATGGAGACTGAGGAGGGGATTTATGCAAATATTAGAATATGAGTTTTTTTGCCTTTTTTTCACTGGCAGTGCACTTTGTAATCATATGTGAGCCCTGGGAAGACTTCGGTGCAACCTGGAAATATTGCACATTTACTCGCAGCCCCCTTTCCCTTCCTGCAGGATTGGACTCTGCGTCCCACGTGGAGTCAGTTTCGAGTACCTACTGCAGACACAGTTTCTGTAGGAGGCAGTAAGGTCCAGTTGTTACAAGCACAGGTCAAGAGCCCATCTATCTGGGTTTAGAGCCGGGCTCTATGTCTCCCTTGCTGTGTCTGCCTGAATAACCTCGAACAAATTAAGCATCCTCTCTTTGCCTAAGTTTTCTCATTTGTGAAGTAAGGATACTAGGGCCTCATGTCATCACTGAAAGGATTAAGTGAGCTAATACATAGAAAGCACAGGGTGTGTGAACAGTTGAGAAACATAGGATAAACAGTATGTTCGTTTTTCAAAGAATATCATCAGTATTTTTTTTTCTTTAACCCTTGGACAACCCCCAATTTAAAGCAATGAGGCCATTTGTATCTGTAAGAAATAAAATAAACACACTAAAGAGTGCCTTAAAAAGTATTAGAGAATAGGAACAATTATATATATATATAACTTCTAGGTATTTGAAAAATTATATATACATCTTATATATAGTAACATTAAATAAACTTTTTTCCACTTTAACATATGTATCTATGGCTTCAAATTTAGAGATATTTCACTGAAAAGGTGTCTTGGGATTTAAAAAGAAACAGAATATATTATTTAAAATGCCAAATAACATGTGATTTAAAAATCAGTTTATCCTATGCTTCCTAACTCCTAGACACCCTGTACTTACAACAGTGACTGGCGGTAAGTAAGCACTGTTACGAATATCATTTTCCTCTGTCTGGTTAAGTCCTCTCTTCAGGCTGAACCTCTCTCTGGTCCAACATCACCACACTGGAGGCCCTTAAAGTAGCATGTCTCCAAAGAGCGTGGTCAGCCTACTCGCTTCCTTGCTGCTCCTGGAGGCTAAAGTGATACATGTCAAAAAAATATTATAGACATGGCCAAAAAAGAGTAAGCCTAACTAAAAAAAACAGCCTAACTGTATCAGATGCATAGAGGCCCTAAATTAATGCTGACCAGTCTTCTTCAATAATTCACTGTATTTACTATTTTGTGTAAGTAACACATGTACATACATAGTTCACAGTCAAAAGATGCAAAGGGTATGCAGTAAAAACTCTCCCTTCTATCCCCGCCCTCCAGTTTGACCCTTCCAGAGATACAAGTCTGTGTACAGCCAGGTCCACAGTTCCTTATTCCAAACCCTCAGGGACAGGTGGGTTTCCAAAGCCAGGACTTTTCTGATGTTAGGCTGGAACAAGGTACATAGCACACATTTCGCAACGCCCCAGTCTCTGTCCAGGGTGACCAGACACCTCAGTTTGCTCCTGGTTGTCTGGTTTCAGCACTGAAGGTCCATACCCTGGGGACCCCTTGGTCCCAGGCAAGCAAGGCCAATCTGAGCATTTTTTAAAATTTAGCCAAGTTTTTATGAATGGCTTCTTTGATTTTACTGCTTCTTAACATCATTTCAAGATTGCTTTAAGATCACTTTATTTTTCCTTTTCCTTTGGTTGTCAGACTCGACCTCTCTTAAACCACTAGGCAAAACGTACTCTGGCAGGCAGAGCAAATTCCACATCACATGGACACGTATAAAGCATTTTAGCACTCACTAAGAATTAATGGTACGTAAATAAAATGAGCAGGATGAACAGGGAATAATTCAAAAGGCAATTACAGAATTCTTTCCCCGGTTCTTTATTCCCCGAGACCTCGTCTCGGTCTCTGGAAAACATTAAATACAATCTTATTTCTGAGGGGAAAAAGGTGAGTTTGTGTATGTGCATGCATGTGCCCAGAGAAAACTCTAGAAGGGCTTGCAGGTGATTTTTCTTTTCATTTCTTTGTTGTTTATATTTTTAAATAATGAATGTGTGTTCTAATGATACAGCAGTTTGAAGTACTTTTTCTCTTTTTAAAGAGGTGCTGGTATGTTGTTTTCTTAATTATCTTGATTCTTTTCAAATTTACTTTGTCTCCATGGGCAAAGCACAGCCCAATTTCTGTTGTGAATAGGAGCAATTTAGCTAAGCTTGTAGCTAGATTGTCTGCTGCTCAGGTTATGCCTAGGATCTAATTTGTACCCTAGCACAATGCCTGGCATGGAGTGGGTGCCCACAGCACGTCTGCCATACTGGGTGTGAACACTCCTGTAAGCATCACTTTATTCTGGGTACAAAGTCCAAGTTTTTTTCACAGACTTATTTCAAAAATAGTTTATACTATTATCACAGGTTTTTACTCATGGTGAGTCAAGTACCAACAAAAAGTACCATAGAGAACAGTATCCTGTTACAAATACATCACCTTGAAAAGGTGTTGCAACTCTCTTTTCATTAAGGTGACATAAAAATCCATGACTAATAGTGGTCAAAATTGCCAGTGGTAATTTCTGCCTTAGCAATCACTATCACAAGTATGTGTATTTCATAATAGAAGGGATGTAGTCTATGAAACCCAACATACCATCCAAACTGTCTTTCAAAAAGAGACAAATTCCAACTCTTTTATATAATGAAACATCTTTAAAGAACTAAGCATATGTGTGTTGGGAACTGCCTGCTTGGTTTCAAAAGCTGTAACCCCCATGGCTAAGGCTGAGTGAGAGACCTTGGGACCCTAAGCCACTAAGGAGACAAAGTTTATCTCCCTGGCAGGGGCACCACCTCTGCCCCCATTTACTTCACCCTGCTTGGCCCTGGGAGGATGACTGGTTAGCCAATGACGGGTAAGATTCCTCAAGGGAGGGATGACCTAAGACAGGCATGGTCGTGAAGGAGCCTCAGGGAAGGACTTGGGGAGCTATAGAAAAAGACGGTGATGGACCCTCACCCCTTGGCTTTGACATAGCCTCATTCTGTCTGCAAGAAGTCTCCTAATCTGTTGGCTGCCTTACTTCCCCTGCCCGACTATAGCCTGAAACAATGACAGAGGGCGATGCAGCCTTGGGCAGGAATGGGCAGTTCCCCAGGGTGATCAGCCCTAAGAAAGAATATATAAAATCATTCATGTGAAACCTGCTTTGCTGAGAATGTCCTCAATTTTCTGATAAGGGTCCGAGCATGAAATGAGTTTGTTTCCCAAAGTTTTATTGCCCTTTAGCTAACTGACCCTGACTCAGAATAAGCCCTCATAGTTCTTTGTATATTATCTATTGTTTGATCACTACTGCCTAACAATGATGAATGAAGACCTTTCTTGAGGTAATGCTCCCAGAAAAGCAATAAAAGCCTGTCCAGGCAAGGGTCAGGGCGCTCTCTTACTCAGAGAGTGGCCATGTCATCCTTTTTTCTCCACAGGACTTCTGCAGTCTGTGTGAATTTGTTCGTCCCATCCACAACATATGGACCCCGGCTGGACAGAGTCCACATCATATGTGAAAGGCACAATTTAATTATACCTCAGTATTTTTACTTGTTTTTTCATGTCATTCCATTAAGAATTTGCAACAGTCCTTCCATGTCTAAAGAACTCATAATGGCCTTCCCTTTTCGAGACCACTGGACCTCCTAAGGACCCATCCCTACTACTTCTCATTGCTCCCAGACCTGGAAGATCTAAGTTACAGCATGCCCCACAGGAAGAGGCACCAAGGATAACCTGTAAAGAGGTAAGACACACACTGAAAAATTGCACTATTTTACTAATTTCTATCAGCCAACCAGTTCCCAGACTGGAACAGCTTCACAAATCCAGAGCCCCCTGCATGAAGGGGAACCCAAGTCCCCTTGAAGAAGGAACCTGCTACACAGTCAAGATTTTGCCCTGTATCTCCTCTTCTAATTAATTAATTAAGCCATCTCTCATAGGAGCTACAGCCATTTTCCTGGATGACGGTACCTTGGGAAAGGAGAAATAGACATTTTGGGTAAAACTGGACACCAGCTCTGAACTGACACTGACTGAACACCCAGAATGCCACTGTGGCCCTCTTGTCAGGTAGGGGTTCATGTTCGTCAGGTGACCACTGGAGTCCTGCCTCAAGTTCATCTCACAGTGGGCCCAGTGGGTTTCCACAAGCATCCCCTAGTTATTGTCCCAGTTCTGCCATGCATCATGGGCACAGGGACACTCAGCCATTGGCTGGATCCCTGCAGTGGTTTCTTCACTCATGGAGTGAGTGCTATTATGGTAGGAAAGCCAAGTGGAAGCCTTTAGAACTGTGTCTAACTACCAATACAGCAAACTGAAAGTTATACCACATTCCTGAGGTTGGTGTCACTGACAAAGACTTGAGCAATTTAGGGGTGATGATTCCCTAATACATCCCCATTCCACTTATTTGGCCCATGAAGAGAAGTGCATCTTGGAAAATGAGGGCAGTTTAAGTTAAACTTAATCATATGATGACTTTCACTGTAGCTGCTCTTCTAGCTGTGGTTTCTTTGCTTAAGCAAATCACTCTCTTCCCTGGCACCTGCTAGACAGTTTTTGACCTGGTGAATGCTTTTCCTCCATGCCCGTTAGTAAAGACCACGAGAAGCAGTGTGTTGTCTGCCCAGGATCAGTGTCCTACCTGAGGGCTGTCAGGTCTCTGGCACTCTGTCATGATTCAGTCTGCAGGGACCTTGATCACCTTTTTATTCCACAAAACATCATGCTGGTCCATTGCATTGATGATATCATGTCAACTGGACCCAATGAGCAGGAAGTAGAAAATATACAGACACATTGATACCATTCATATGTACCAGAGGGTTGGAAATAAATCCCACAAAATTGCAGAAGGCTTCCACCTCAGTAGAATTCCTAGGGCCCCAGTGGTCTAGAGCATTTGAGATAAACCTTTCGGGATAAGGTTGTTGTACCTGGTCTCTCCTATCTCTAAGAAAGGGGCACAATGCCTAGTGAACCTCTTCAGATTGTGGCGGCAACATATACCTCATTCGTGAGGGCTACTCTGACCCATATATTGAGCAACATGAAATTCTGCCAGTTTTTAGTGGGGTTCAGAACCAGAGAAGGATCTGCAATAGGTCCAGGCCACTGCGAAAGCCACTCTGCTACCTGTCGTAAGACCAAGCAAATACAATAGTGTTCCAAGGGTCTGTGGAAGATGAAGATGTTGTGTGAAGCCTTTGGCAGACCCATACAGGCGGATCACAGCATAGAGGCTAAGGATTTCGGAGCAAAGCTGTGTGGCCTCTGCAGATAACTACTCTCCTTTGGAAAACTATCTCTGACTTGCCACTGGGCCACAGTGAAGATTGAGTGCTTGATCACGAACCACGTGATCTGTCCTGAGCTGTCCATCCACCAAACCGTTAGGTTAGGCACACAGAGCAGCAGTCTGTCAGCAATTGGAAGTGGCGTATGCAAGATTGGGAGGCTGAGCTCAAGCATGTCCTGAAGACACAAGTAATTTAAATGAGCAAGTAGCACAGATGCCTAGACCCATACTCTTACCACATTGCCTCCACCTCCACCTGCCTCTATGGCTTCACAGGAAGCTCTCTGTGACCAGCTGACTGAAGAATAAAAAAAATAGGGTTAGTTTAAAAATGGTCCTGTATGATGGACTAGCTCCACTCAAAAGTGGATGGCTGCAGCAGTATAGCCCACTCCAGGGTGGCCTCAGGAACGTGCGAAAGAACTTCTTCCAGGTGAGCAGAAGAACTTCAAGCAGTGTTCCTGGTTGCTCATTGTGCCTGAAGAGAGAGGTGGTCAGAGGTACATACAGAGACTAACTCATGGATAGAGGCTAATGATTTGGCTGGATGGTCAGGGACATGAAAGTAATCTGATTGGAAAACTGGTGCAAAGGAGGTCAGGGGAAATGTCGTGTGGTTGGAGGCATATGAATGGTCACAGAGGAAAAGATATTTGTGTTTAACATGGATGCTTATGAAGAGCAACCTCAGTAGAGGCAAATGTTAATCAAGTGAATGAGAAGACCTGTCCTGTCGCTTCTTTCTCCAGCCGTCCCTGTTCCTCCCCAGTGAGCTTATGAACAAAGTGGCCAGAGCCAGTGAATCAGTAGGCAAGGAAAGGGATTCCTGTACTAGCTGTGGTGATTGATCCTGACTAATAAGGATAAACTGAGATGTTGCTATACAACAGAGGTAAGGAGAAGGATGTCTGAAATGCAAGTGGTCTTCTGGGGGCATCTCTTAGGCACACAGAATTGCACATTACTGTGTGATTAAAGTCAGTGAAAAACTACCACAACCCTTATAGGCAGAACTATTAAAGGGCCAGATGCTTCAGAAACAAAGGTTTGGCTCTCCCCAGACCACAACCAGCTAAAGTACTTGCTGAGAGCAAAGGAATGTCATCGTGGAAAAGGGAGCTAAAAAACTATCACAACCACCTGACCCGTTGCAGAAACAAAGTGCAATCATTATTAGTATTCTTTCTTATTTCAATATGAAGGTATTTGTATGTATAATTAACCAATTTATTTTCTCTTTCCCTCTTCCATTCTCCTACTCCCTAACAGACAATGTGTTAATAGTATTTAGCCTTATATCTCAGTATTTAAGGTACAGAATATGAAAGGGGAGTATGTGAATCAGGTAGAAAAGGGATAAACAATACCCAAAGACGGACAGAGTTTGTATCCCTTTAGGGGATAGGGTTAATACATTTTCGGTTGTACAAGGAATAGTTGTATTCTGTTGGGTGGAAGAATGATTTTGCTTTTGTCATTATCTGGAAGTTAGAGAACCAAAAAAAGTGTATAAGAATGCCAAGTACAAAAGGGGTGGAGTGTGCTGACGAGTAGCACTTGCTAACCTTTCTTTTAGATGTTTATTATACATGCCATCTGGTCAACCAAAAAGGTGTATACAGATGCCATGTACGCAAGGGGTGGACTTGGGTAATGAGTAACATTTGTTAACCTCTCATTTAAGTGTTTATTGCAGATGTCATTTTGTCACATTGCTCTATTTTCTGCAAAAATATTTCTTTATCCAAATAACCCAACAAAAATGTATGGATTTATACATCTTTTTATCATGATTAACAGTCAGAGGTCAACGTTATCACAATTCAATCTATTCTGCTATAACAGAGCGGTTCACCTTCTCATTCATTCGACAGCATTTCTGGAATACCTAATATGTGTCAGCAAAGCCCAGGTACAGGAATGAGCAAGACACAGCCCTTTCTCTTCCAAAAAGTACAGTTTACTCCCTTCTCAACTGCTTCAGAAAAGCTATGAAATTACCTCTTCAAGAATAACGTTTCAGTGAGAAAAGAAAAGGAACTGGGAATTGGTGAACTCAGACTCATAATGACAGTTTTTCTGTAGAAATTTCAATAATCAATGTGTTCACAGCTCTAAGTGTGGAGCTCCAACGTGCAAATGCACTGGGAAAAGCCATGGTTTAGTCACACTGGTGGCTGCCCTTCTTCTCCTGTCATCATCAGCATGACCGTCAGCACAGGCCTCAAACAGTCTCATCACCTCTTCCCCCGTCATTATGATTAAAAGAGACCAGAGCTATTAAAACAAAGCAGCCATGTACTGAAAGAGAAGCTTTTCTTTTTTTAACCCACAGAGTGAGTTCTAGAAAGAGATCGAGTAATAACGGATAGCAGTTCACATAGTGAGAATAGTTGTAATAATTAATTGGCTCTGTCATATGTAATGACAATTTATAGTGTAAGAAAAATGCCTGAAATCCTGTCTAAATATAAAGTTAAAAATGTAATAATGGCTAGTCAAAATGTAATTCAAAAATATCCTCATCTTTCAAATGATAAGATGTTTTAAATTTATTCAAAAATAAACCAGTGGCTCAGCCATAAAAAAGAAGAAAATTTTACCCTTTGCGACAGTATGGATGAACCTGGAGAGCGTATATTAAGTGAAATAAGTCAGAGAAAGACAAATACCATATGATTTCACTCATTTGTGGAATCTAATGAAAAAACTGAACTGACAAGCAAAACAGAGACAGACTCATAGGCAGAGGGCAGGTTGCCAGCTCTGGGAGGGGTGGAGGGATTGAGGGAAAAGGACTCATGGAAATGGACATCAGTGTGGTGACTTAGGGGGAGAGGGGGTATAGGGGACTAAATGGTGATGGAAAAATACAATAAAGATTAAATTTAAAAATAAATACACAAACCAGTGGTGGGGGGAAACAAGTGGGAATGGTGATGAAATAAGAAAAGCCACAAGGTGACGATTGTTGTAACCGGGTGCTGGGTTCATTGTGCTTTCACATGTAGAACCATGGTGACAAGACAGACAGACTTATCTTCTTACCCTAGGACCATTCTGGTGCCAGGCCCCTCGTCGGCCTCCTCTGCCACTCCTTTCACACACCTTGCACACTGCATGCTGCTTCCCATTGATCGTGCACTTGCATACCTCCAGGCTATCATGTCTGTCCCTCTTTGCCTCTGTTTGGCAAAACCCTCCTCGTCCCCTCATCCCTCTAGACCCAGATCAAATGCTTCTTCTCTCTCTTTCCTCTAGCCATCCCTCTCCCTTTCTTTCCACCCTGCTTCCCTTCTAGCATTATGGAGTTCTCTTTTCCTCCTTTTCCAATAGAACTTTGCTCTTATGTCCATAATAACATTTATTGCATCCTTATAGTCTGCTATTGTATTCATAAGAACTATTTGGTTGAAAGAAAGAGAAACGAACTTAAACTAGCTTAATAGGAATCTATCAAAAGAATAATAAAATAAGTCCTAGGACCCTAGGGCAAGTAAGCAACTGAGGCTGGGGAAGGGACTAGAATTGGAGAGACTCCTCCCTCCATTCACCTCTCTCCTCCTCTTGTCTTGGTGACTAGTTCATTCACTGAACTATCGATTCTTTTTGCTCTCTGGTCCCCATGGGAAAAATCAGCTGTCCCTCTGCTGCCAGGTTTACGTGTTAAAGGTTTAGGCACCCAAAGAGCCAGTGACTATCTCTGTGTTTTGATAGGGAAGGAATTGACTGGCCCAGGTTAAAGGTCAGAATGTACCTGGGTGGGGTGATAGGTGGGTGGGCAGGATCACGTCGTACAAAATGGCCACCGCCACTATAGATGACAACCAGCACTTAAGGGTAACTGAGGACAGAGCAGGTGGTCCAAAGGTTCCACTAGAGTTACCTGAACATCTGATTTCCCAGCTAAAATGCGAGCTCCTCATGGGCAGTAATAGTGGCTCATTTATCTTCACATGATTTTGTCGGGAAACAAATATTGAATGAATTTGCAAACAGTTCATTGACTTTAACTCACATGTGAGGCTCACACAAAACTCTCCAAATTAATACATACAGCCTGGCTGGTGTAGCTCAGTGGCTTGAGCATGGGCTTCGAACCAAAGCGTTGCCAGTTCCATTCCCAGTCCGGGCACGTGCCTGGGTTGCAGGCCAGGTCCCCAGTGGGGACCACATGAGAAGCAACCACACATTGGTGTTTCTCTCCTTCTCTCCCTCCCTCCTTTCCCCTCTTTCTAAAAATAAATAAAATCTTTAAAAAATCCGTGCAGACATATTCTGATGGACACTCAGACACATGACAAACACTTTGTGACATTGTTCTAGTTCTCTACCCATATCCATTCTCCCCTCCTTTTTTAATAATAGAGCTTGTTTCATCCCCCTCTTCAGGAACATAGTGCATTTAGTAATACTACTTTCCCAGGCCCTTTGTAGCTAAGGTAGCAATGTGGCCAAGGTCTGGCCAATAGGTATTAGAAGTTGCTGGTAAAGCATCTGTGAACACTTTGTAGAAGTAACAAGTGTGTCGGGCCTGTAGCTTTTGCTTCCCTCTTTCCCTACCGGGAGTGTGGATGGGATACATTGATGGGCATCCGCCATCTTGTGACCACGGAAATGAAGGATGCCCCCTGAGGCAGTCTGCCCCCCAGCCCTGGACAGCTCACCGCCCCCCACCCAGACTTCTAGTGCCTGAGACTAAAAAAACAAAACAAAACTTACTTGTTTAAGACCGTTGGTTGTGTTTTATTTTACTTCCAGCTGAAGACAGTCCTAATAAATTGGAAAAGAAAAACTATTTTAAACTACAACTCATTTTTTAATTGTACCAGTTGTATTTTTACTCAAGAAATGATACTAATTAGATCCTTTAGAAAAGTTTCTCAAAGGGTGGTCCATAGGTAATCTGCATCAGAATTACACAGGCAGCTTGTTAATGGCTATGAATTTCCCACGCGCTTGTTCACCCAACCCCGCTCTCCCAAACAAGAGTCGGAATGGAGGGGATCAGGCCTGCACACCTGCCATTTAGCAAACTCTCCAGATGACCCCTGTGCCCAGGAGACCTGGAACCACTCCAAGTAATCCACACAAACTTGAGTCATTGGCTGGGCAGCGAGGTAAATGTAGCTAGTTTTTGGTTTGGTTTGCTTTTTTCAGTTCTATACCAGTCTCCACACCCGCCAACCTTAACCTGAGCACAAGGAAGGTCCAACCTCCCTCTGGAAGGGGGGTAACCTGCCAAGCTTCAGTAAGAACACACAATTTCTTATGTGATTTTCAGCAAATCTTCTGCTTTATTAAGTTTATTTGAACTAAATTTGCTAAAATTACCAATCACATTCTCATTTTACATGTGCAGTTATACTCAGTATCATATTTAAATTGTCTAACATACTTGAAATGAACTCAATCCAATGTAATTCTGATTTAATATTCCTTTCTTGGGTTATTAATTCCTTTTAGGCTCTGGATAATCTCACCCAATTTTGTCTTTCTTATTGAACTAAAAATTCTTCTTATATGAAAGTACATAGGTAGATACAATTTTTAAGATCCTCAGTGTTGCATTCGAGGATGATCAGAGGTCATTTGTTGAGTGGTAACAGAGACCCTTGGCCAATACCGGACTCCCCAAACCATTTCTGACCTTGTCTTGTGGCACCCCATTTCTCAAAGCTTCGCCAAACACATTCCCCTCACTTGTCATTAGGCGACCTGCGGCTCCTTCCCGACTCCTCATCTTTGCTTACCTTGTTTTGCCATCTGGTTTAGCCAAGCCCTACCTCCAAAGCCTCCCTCAATTGCTCCAACCCATCCAGCCAGGTCTCCTCTCTAAACTTTTATTCTACTCACCGATGCTGCCAACCAATTTTCTAAATCTTCCCAAAAGAGATTTATGGCCTGTTAGTGTCCCACTGAAAATCCTTCGATAGCACCGTTTCCGATGATGAAAACACTCTGAACATCCCATAAAGTACATTCTGCTAGGTGCCAAGGATACACAGGTGTATAAATCACAACCACTGTCTGCAGTCATTATGGACTGCTGGGTCCATAATGTGAGGTTACTCACATCTGGGCCACACTTAAGTTCTCATGTGCTTTACAGAGCGTACCGGAAATGACGTCAAGGCCCTTCATGAAAAGTCTCCAGTTGATTTTGCTTATTTTATTCCTCATTATTTCCTTTCTTTTGATCCAAATAGCTAGGCTAAGTACCGCTCTCCAAACACATCTGCTACCTTTCTGTCTCTCTTTGGTCTCACTTTGATCTCTGCTCCAGCAATGACCTCCCCACCTCTCTACCCATGTCAGTTCTGACATATCCTTGAAGACCAGTTTCAATGACACCTTCTTCATTAAATGTTTACATTGCTCGTGAAGTTGTAATGAATTCAGTTTTCTTAAAAAGAACCTCATGTAACATCAAATGCAATGGCTGGTTTTTCATTAAATCCCAGTTTGACCAAACCAGCTGTAAGAGATATTTTGGGGTGATTTAGAAACGTTGGAGTTTGAACTGGGTACAAAATGATATTAGGGAATTATTGTTAAATAATAACATTATCAATTATAATGTTATTGTAGTTATGTAAAAAAAGTCATCGTTTTTAGACAGGAAAACCAAATTAGGATGGAATGTTGCCATGTTGTAACTTAAAAATGGATGAAGCCAACATGGAAAAATGTGAAAATTTGATAATGGGAATATACAGGATCCGGCAAAAGTTAAGATCTGCCTGAGTGTGGTTGGTAGGATTATAATATGGTTGTAATAATTTATAGTTTTAATTTGAACATTTCACCTAACATGTCATATTGTGTGCTGGAGTGTGATATTGTTATGTTACAGAATTACATGCTTAAGATTTTGTAATAAAAATGGGACCCTGTAGATGTTTTCAGATTTCACATTTCTAATAAAAAATGAAAACAAGAATTCCAAACATTTTTTTCTCTATAAAAAGTAAAACATGATTACTAAAGAAAATGTAAGGAAAAGAAATAAAAAGCATCTACTACTGTACTGTACAGAGATAATCACTATTTATATTATGACACATTTCCTTCTATACATTTACAAATATAACTGTTTTTATTTTATAAAATTGTAATTACTCTGGATAGTTTTGTATTGGTCTCAGATTTTAAAAGAACACATAACAAAAGATAGAAAAAAGAGCACATAGATAAAAAAGAATGATGCATTTAAAAATATTTTTTTCTTTTATTGATTTGCAGGGTGTCGGACCTGTGGCCCATGGACCGCACGAGGCCCAGGATGGCTCTGAATACAACTCAACACAAAATTGTAAATTTACTTAAAACATTATGTGTTTTTTTGTGATTGTGTGTTGCAGTGTATTTAATGTGCAGTCCAAGACAACTCTTCTTCTTCCAGTGTGGCCCAAAGACACCAAAATGTTGGACACTCCTGTTTTAGAGAGTGGGGAAGGGGGGAAAAAGAGAGGGAGAGAAACATCATTGGTTGTCTCTTGCACACACCCTGACTGGGGACCAAGCCCACAGCCCAGGCATGGTTCCTAAAGGGGAGCTGAACCCACAACCTTTCAGTTTGCAGGACAATGCCCAGCGTACTGAGCCACACCAGCAAGGGAAAGAATTAGGCAATTTGTAGATATGTTATATATCAATAAAAAATCAAAATACAGCCCTGGCTGGGTGGTTCAGCTGGTTGGAGCCTCATCCCATACACCAAAAGGTTGTGGGTTCAATCCCCAGTCAGGGCATGTACAGGAGGCAAACAATCAATGTTGCCCTCTCATATTGATATTTCTCTCTCTCTCTCTCTCTCTCTCTCTCTCTCAAATCAATAAGCATATCCTCGGGAGAGGATTTTTTAAAAACTAAGAAGAAATAAAAAATTAAAATACAAAAAAAAAGTTAAACACTAAACAGGTTTGTAGATACACCTTCTAATTCTCCTTGACCCACGTACCAGTAGTTAATTCTCTTTCAATCCTAAATCCCACAGGTGGACTTCTCTCTGCCAACCCAGAACCATTTGCCTCTTCGAAGTTCCCAGCACTTGTTCTCACAGTGGGCTCTCTAGGCTACCGCGTGCTTTGAGGAAATCACCGGCTTGGCTAACTGGGATCGCTGTGGTTCCCAGCTACCTCGCCTGGGCTCTCATTGCTGCTGAATCGCCTCCCTTCCTGTCTCTTGCCCTGCTCTGCTTCCTAAAGCTTCTAACTAATCCACACCTCCCCTCCTCCTTGTCACTGTTTCTTTCTTCGCACATCTTCTTGCCAATGTTAGCTCCAGCCATAATATGACTCTTTTTTTTTTGCTTTACAGAAATATCTTTTAAATATTTGAATTCTTCTTATGATCACATATAATAGCATTAAATATATAACTTTGAAGTTAGAAATTGCAACACATCCCACCACATTGTTGCAACTGATTTTACCTTTACATATTCTTTGGTTCATCCCTGTTGATATTTACACATATTTCATACTGTGAATATGCTGTTCAGTATTTCCCACTTACATTGTAAAAACTTTACATGCTATTACATAATCTTTGTGAATTTTATTTCTAAGGCCACCTCATACATTCCAAGGGATTAAAATGCCTTCCGAAGACTTAAAGTAAATTGAAACCATTTCCTGGCTATCAGATACTTTACATACTTAAATCTACTTAAATCGACAATCTGCTTTTTACACTTCCTATGTCATGGACTTCTTCCCAAATCAGTACCTACATTTTCTACATTATTTTTGTTTTGTTTTACTTGTTCTTTCTTATTTTTTTGAAAGTATTTGAAATGGCTGTATAGCATTCTATAATAAGGATGTAATTTTCTTCAATTTAATGCTTGGAATAGTAATACACTCCCTGTTTTAAAAAATCAGAAGAAAATAAAATGGCACACAGTGAAAAGTCTCTCTCCTTGCTATTTAGTTCTCACCCCACACCAGTGAGTAACAAATCTCCTTTCTTTGTATCTTTTCAGAGTTTATTTAGGTAGATGCAAGCAAACATAAATGTCATTTCTTATTTTTAATCTTTTTTTAAAACCAGAATGTATTATATACACTGCTCCTGACTTTGCTTTTCTCACCTAATAATTGGTATTAGAGACTGTTCTAACTCAGTACATTGAAAATTTCCTCTTTCTTTTTTCTATGACTTTATAATTTCCTTCTGTACAGGCACCATCCCTGATTTCCACATGATGAACACTGTGGTTATCCCATTGACTCCTGGTCCCATCTCTTATCCGTTAACTCCAAAACCTCGCCCCTCCATTAGCCACCTCAATCTCTTTTTACTGGCTTGCTTTGTCTATAAGCATGTCGGTCTCTTGTATGCAAAAGAGAACTTTCCCTTCATTCTAAGATCCCTTCAAGTTCCTGCAACCTTCAGAGGGGATTGAGGTGCCCACAATCTTCATCCACTACTTCCATTTCACCCCTCATTCCCTCCTCGATCCCTTGTGATCTGCCTTCCTCTTCCAGTCTGCTAAAATTCATCTCTGGGTGATCATCTAATAGAAACATTCAACACCTTGGCCTTTTTCTCAGTCCTCACCCTAACATTTGAAAGTTGGTACCCACCCTTTGCTCACTCATTCACTCCTTAACATCTTGTAAAATGACTTCTGCCCACCCCAACCCCTTTATACTAAAACTGATCTCCCATTGATCAACTAATCCGTTAATGGCAGTCTCCCAGGAACCTGGCCTTGGCTCACTTCTTTAGGCCCCACCCCAGGTGTTCCTGTCACCCTAACCACCACCACAGGCTGGCGCGAGAGATTCTATCTTCTCAATGACTTCACTCCTATCCTCTCGTGTCAGTTCTGTCCGTAATCTCTAAATCAGATCCTAATTGCTGGTGATCTAGACTATTTATAATGGTCTCCTGACAAATCTTTCTCTCTGCAGCTGAGTCCAAGATCAAGGCTCCCGCTCTAACTGAAAAATAAAGCAGGACTTACAGCATTCTCTTCTTCAAAACTCTTATTTCCAAATCAGTTAAGCACTAACTCCCCAATCTGATATTCAAATCTTTCCACTATTTTGACTCAATTCAACTTGTATTGACCCCAGTTGGCGTTATCTCCCCCTGCTACACGAGCAACACGATGCTCTAGCCAAACCAGCCTGCTTACTTCTCACTAAACACACGGTGTGCTTTTGTACCGCTAGGCTTTGATTCACCCTTTTGTCCACCTGGATTACCTTTCCCCTCTATCTGTGCTCTTCTAAACCTTATCTTCCCAACTAATTTTATTTGCCGTGATATTTTTGCTAACCTTCCACCACATGTGTTACAGGTATTTGAGCAGTTCTCCTATTTTCCTACTGGATTCTAAATTCTGCTGAAACAAAATTTTGCATTTAGTGAGCCCTTCTATGTGTCAACCTGTGCCAAGCGACTTGCACACATTATCTCATGGAACCCTCACAATAATGTTGTCAGGCCAGGACTCTCCTCATTTTAATATTACAGAAACTGAGGCTCAGGGAGACTAAGCATCTTGCCCAGGCCATGCAGCTGCTAAGGGCAGAATCAACTTCCACCCTCACACACACTGTGTCAGTCCATTCAGGCTGCTATAACAAAAGTACTATAAAGTGATGGCTTACAAACAACAGAAGTTCACTTCTCACAGTTCTGGAGGCTAAGTCCAAGATCAAGGCACCCACTGCTTCGGTGTCTGATGATAGTCCTCTCCTTGGTTCATAGGCAGCTATCTTTTCGCTGGGTCCTCACATGGGGGCAGGGGCTAGGAAACTCTCTGGGGTGTCTTTTCTAAGGGCACTCATCCCATTCATGAGGGCTCCATTCTCAGGACCTAAGCACCTCCCAAAGTCCTCATCTCCTAACACCATCACCTTGGGGGTTAGGATGTCAACATATGAATGGAGGGGGGTGGATAGGATATAAGTTTTCAGTCTACAGCATTCATGTTTGTATTACTTATGGTAGCCAACACAGTGTCCACCACCCGCACTTCACTCAGCCTGTGTGTGTGTGTGGGGGGGGGGGATTAAAATGTTTAAGAACGGTGTCTGCGTGTGGACCAAGACTCTAAGGAAAAGGGGGGTGGGGGTTGAAACAGTAGCAAATCTGGGTAACCCAAATGTCCGCTATTGGGTTACAGAGCTTTTGAAATAAGCATTGAAAGTGCATAGTTGCTACACAGGATTGTAGCTCCTCTTAAATAGTCTCTGTCATTCGCAGGCTAGTTTTGTCTCCCTGATTTTACTGTCATCGCCTCTGGATTATTTCTCTACTCTCTTGTATTCCCACAGCCTTCAGTGCATTGCTCAACTCACGGTGCCGTGCCGGTACTTGTTGATTTCAATGCATGCGGGTTTGCACATGTGCACAGCAACTGGCTAGAAGACGTGGGTGTGTGATGCTGGGTGCATTCCTTCCCATCCTTCCCCCCCCCCCCCCGAGCAACTGCAGCCTGGATGCTTTCTTCCTCCGGGGAGAAGGCAGAACCGCTGACCCTTTAGCAAGTTGTCCCTCACAGAACAGGTGTCTCCCCCTCCTCTGGAGGAGAGGGATGGCTGGACACTCAGTGACAGAAGCGACCGACCAATGAGAAGTCAGGCTTCCGCAGCCGCACCAATGGGCGACCGGGGGCGGGCCCGGTTTCCTGGGAGCCGGGCGGGCCAGACTGGTCCTCCGGCCGCCGCGGAGTCTCCGGCTCTCACGCTCCCGGCAGCCGCTCCGGCCACTCCCCGCGGCTCCAGTGGCGGCGCCGTTCGCCTGCACTCGCTTCTCCTGGACACGGGGCTCGGGTGCTTCCCGCTGCGGCGCAGATCCCCGCGGCTCCGGCTCCGGCGGTGGCGGTGGCGGTGGCGGTGGCGGTGGCGGTGGCGCGGCTCATGCCTCCGGGCTGAGAGCGCGCAGGTGGGCCGGCCACCGCGGAGAGATAGGCCCCCCGGGGGCGGCGGCGGCGGGACCATGGCCCGGAGACCAGGGGCGCCGGCCCCCTACGGGGAGGAGTTCTCCTTCGTCAGTCCGCTGGTGAAATATCTGCTGTTCTTCTTCAACATGCTCTTCTGGGTGAGTCTTGGGGGTCGCAGGGTCACTGGGTTGCAGGACACCCCCGAGGGTTGAGTGGGCTGCCTGCGACTGAGGAGGGGGCATCCTGGGATACCCGTTCCAAGGCGAGCGTGGGGAGCGTCACTACCTAGTTTTCCAGGCTGATGGCACTTTGGGGTAATTTATCCTGGGGAGAGACACCCCAGTGGAGCCCTGTCTGGAGGGTCGTTGCATGGAGGGTATGCAAGGGGTTCAGTAAAGACTTATGGGCATTCTCTGGGCATGGGACGAGGGTCTGTGTCAGGCCAAAGAGGTGGGTTTGAGCCGAAGAAGCCGGTTTTTCAGTTAGAACAAGGCAGACCCATGGGTACAGTCATGACTGGGGGACTTTCAGGCCTGGGGACTAAGAGGCCCTGCTGGCAAATAAGAAAGAGGAAGGGGGAAAACCCAGTCCTTCCTTCCCCTGACCTCAGAGAGGATGGAAGGGGTTTCATCTCTTCCTTTTGCAGGCCTCTGGTGCCTCTCCCCACAAAGGCTGAGAAAGAACAGGAGTGGCCTCAGGTGTGAACGTCTTTCCCAGCACTGTCCCAAACTTTGCCCCACCTTTCTCCAGACCACACTCCATTCCCTGGGGTCTGACAGTCTTCAGCTTCTTTAAATAGGACTCTGTATTGGGCTGGAAGGCCAGGGGTCTTTTCAGAATCTTCTGCTTGGGGGTGGAAAAGTAGAAAAAATATTGGACTGGGGTTACCTGGATTTTCTTAACCATTCTGCCATTAATTGTTGACTTGACTCACCCAGCCAGTCTGTTCACCCCTGTAGGCCCTAGTCTCTTCCTCCATAAGATCAAATCCAGTCTGATCAAGGATGGCAGAAATACTCTGCTGGAACCGAGGATCCAGCTGGACCAGATCTGAAATGCTAGTTCAATTCTGTTTCATGTCTACAGAGTCCCTGGGCCCTCTGGGTTTGAGAATATAGGGAGCTTCACCCCCATTCCCCTTTCCTCTTCCCGCTCTAGCTGTACTGGAGCTGCTGCTCTAGCTACCCATTATGCCTGGCCCTTTCTGCCAGAGACCTAAAGTTCAGACTTACAGGAGGGAGTAATTATGAGTCTAAAATATGCTTCTGAGGAGAGGGAGCAGACCAGGCATCTGAGCCAGTTGTTGCAAAGGTTTCACAAGGGCTGTGGTGTGAAGAACAGACACGGAGTACATAGGTGCTAGCCTGTTGGGACAAATGAGGAAAATCCCAGAGGGTGGTGATGACAGCTCACTCTCAGCCATTGTACTGGGGAAAATGAAGTCTCAGTTTTAGAACTGTAAAAAAAGAGAAAAAAATCAGAAGACAGTTTGTCCAGCACCTGCATTTTATATATCAGAAAACTAAAGCACAGAGATGTTCACTGTTTTATCCAGGGTCTCACAGCTGGTTAGTAGGCTTGATCTGGCAATTTTTCTGCTAAACCACAGTACCTCTAGGGGAAGTCCTCGGCCCAGATGGCTGACAGCTACTGTAACTGGGGCATTAGCAGTATTAGTAGTTAGTCAACCTAAGTTCCCATGGTCTAGGTTCTGCTTGAGCTGGAGGTTAGGGAAGAACAGAAGAAAATCTCACCACTGCTCAGTCAGGGCTTGGGGATATCCTAAAGGAAATTCCCCACCTAAGGGCAAGTCCCAGAGAATCATTCTACATTGTCACTAAATGTGGCAGGCCAATGACCTGCCGTCCTCAGAGCCAGTGCTGGCATCGCAGGGACCTCAGATCCTCAGGCTGACTTCCCCTATCGGCCAAGACTGCGTCTCCTTCCAAGCCTATGGCACCATACCCTTATCTGTACCGCCCAGTGACAGCAACAGCTGGGCGCATCTGTTGCACTTGTGTTCATGGTCATTTTCTTGGACTTCCCCACTCCAACCCACCGCCCCCGCCTTCTACCAGACAAATGACTTTGGGAGGCTGCAGCCAGGGAGAGAGTGTGTGTGGCTCCACAGACCCATTTACCTTGGTAAAAATGCTTCATTCACAGTCAGAGGACCTGGCTAACGAAGCTGGCACCACGTCGAATTAGAGAAGAGCCCCTCCGTGGCCCTACTTTAGACTCATGAAGAGTCAGAGGCTCTAGAAATAGCACACTGAAGGACAAGAGGCCCAGTTTCTTTCTGGCACCAACTTACTGTGTGACCCGGAGCCAATATATCTGTCTCTCTGTCCTTATTCTTTCTCCTCTAAAGGAAAACACTCTTCTGCTTCTGTGAACTATTTAAAGATGAATGCATTACTTTGGGGACTGTTTTCTTTCTTCAAGACCCGGGGCTGGATCTCAGGATGCATCTCTCTGTGTCCCAATATCCCAGGGACATTGACCTTCCCGTGGGACAGTACATTTTGGGTGTCCCTGAGCATCACCTCTCCCCCAGGTCCAGAGCTGCAGAGTTTCACTCCACACAAGAGCAGCCAGGGATAAAGGGCTGCTTCCTCAGATCAGGGTCGTCTTTCTTCCCACCTCCCCCCTCCAGGGACTGGTTGCTGGGTTTTCCTTGTTGCCGGCTTCCCGTCATCCTAATCAAATTCCCTTTTCTGCCCAGGAGGCACCCATGGTTGGGATTGTCGGCCCACACCTTTTCCGAGCAGAGTGTTCTGGCCAGCTGTTGTTGGGGGGAGGGAGGGCTGTGTATGTGTGGTGTTTGTGTGCATACCTGGAACACATTGAGAAGGTAGCCCGCACCGCTGGGGCTCATACTCAGTGATGGCGGTGGTGGCAGTGGCTACCTCTGCGGCTGCTCTAGGGGCCCTGACCCTTGGGACATTCGGAGCCTGACTCAGAAAGCTCCTCTGGGACCAGGATCAATTGCTCCTCTTTCAAATTTCAAATCTCACTTTCCCTTTTGTCTGGGAGTTTTGATTTTCTCCCCAGAATCATTGGGATCCCATGGCTTGGAGTAGTTGCCCCAGAATCCCAAAAGTTGTCTTTTGATCTTTCAATCAAGAAATAGCTAGCTTTTGCCCTGGCTGGTGTAGCTCAATTGACTGAGCGCGGACTGCGAACCAAACTGTCGCCGGTTCAATTCCCAATTAGGGCACATACCTGGGTTGCAGGCCAGGTCCCCAGTAGGGGGCACATGAGAGGCAACCACACATTGATATTTCTTCCCTCTCTTTCTCCTTCCCTACCACTCTCTCTAAATGTAAATAAAATCTTTTAAAATAAAAATTAAAAAAAAAAAAAAAGAAATAGCCAGCTTTCCTCACCTCCCCGTATCGGACAGCTCTGTGCAGAGGAAGATTGGGGTGGTACGTGCTTTATCAGGCTCAGGCATACACTGGCAGGAACATATCAGCACTGCCCACAGCAGCAACCTCCTTCGCTGCTGGTCCTTTTCCCACTCAGGGCAACAGTTGGGGTGGCTTTTGAGTCACAGTCCAGAAACTCAGACCTCCGGCCCGTGTGTCTCCGCTCAGGCTTCCTAGGTGTCCGCGCCTCAGGGCTCCCACGGCACCTGGTACGTACGTCAGTCGTCCCGCCTCTCATCTGTGCCACAATTATGTGTTTATGTCTCCTTCTGTAGACTCAGGCTTCTGAGGGTGGACACTGTTTTCTTCACTTCTGGATTTTCAGTGCCCTGCTGGGTTTGGCAAAGAGTGGGTACTTATGGAAGGTTTACTGGACGGCAAAGGGGAGAGCAGGCCCGACAGGGTGGACACGCCACGCCCTTCCTCCCACTCTCACGGACACTAGTCCGTCCACGTGCAGCACGACCTTAAGTGCCTGAGTGTTCCTGCTGGGGAGTGTCCAGCTGTGTTCTCTGCAGTGGGTCCCGTGGGCCTCTCAAGCCAGGACCAAAAAAATGACAGCCATCCTCCCCAGCATCTCCCTCAGGGACAAGCATAATTACCATGTACAACACCCGGATTTTTTTTTTTTACTTTAATGCAGCACACGTGGATCCCCATTCAGGTCTTCCTTAGGCTGATTCAGGCCTCTGGCGAGGTGCCTTCTTCAAGGAATTCACTTTCTTGTCCAAGACCACTGTATTGGAATCCCCAGGGCACTCAGAATGCCCCAGACCACCTTCAGCACCATCTGTTATAACCTGACTTAGAAGCCATGAGGAAATGACCAGGCATCAAGTCTGGCAAACACCCCTCCTGAAGGGCAGGGGTCCCTCCCTGCCACCCAGTACCCAACACGCACACACACACCAAAATATGCTAGGAGGCAGACCCAGTGTCCCCTCCCTTCCCCATAGACTAAGCAAGCTGCAATAAGTGGAGTAGTCACATTCATTAAAAAAAAAAAGCAAGAAAAAAACCTCATAGACACAGACCAGATGGTGATGACCAAAGGGAAAGGGAGGTGGGACAGGTAGAAGAGGGTAAAGGGGGAATAAATAGTGACAGAAGGAGCCTTGACTTTGGGTGGTGAACACACAATACAATGTGCAGATGATGTATTATAGAATTGTACAGCTGAAACCTATATCATTTTATGAACCAATGTCACCTAGATAAATATTTTTTTTAAAACACTAAAAATGAAGACAAGAACCACACCCTTTGTTGTCAAATCACATGCGTGCCTTCTTAACTCCCCTAATAGCTCCATTTGCCTTGTCCAGAGCAGGAAATCATGGACTTTGAGCAGTTTTTGAAAAGAATAAAAGAAAACATGTAGCACCTCTCAGGGTCTTCCTAGCAGGCTGTGTGCTGGGCCAGCCGCTCCAGGGCCATGACTTTGAGTGTTTAGACTACTGTGAGCCCTTGTGCACTTTGCTTACCCGTTTGTAAACTTGGAAAACCAAAAGCAGCCACAGTCTAAGTAAGGAGCTAAAGGGTGGGCCCCAGACACTGGAGAGGAGAGAGCCCTGTGGGCTTCTCCACTCCAACAAGACAGTTCTGTCCAACCCCAACGGAGAAAGCCAAGAGCCAGGTTCACATGGAGAGATGTCACCTCAGAAACCCGGGAATGACAGTGCCCAGATGGTCACAAAAGGACTAATGTGTGGAATCCCGAGCCCAGCTTTAGGTCCAGCAGGCTGTGATTTCCTTGATGTCATCCAGAAATAAAAAGAGAAAGGACTAAGAAACCCGAGGTGCAGACCCCGCCCTCCCAGCGTTCCTGTGGGTAGGAACAGGAATTTGATTCCTGCAAAGGGAACCACTCAAATCCCAGCTGTCCTCCACCACCATCTTCACAAGACAAGGGAAAGACATTTGAAGGAAGAGGAGAGGACCCTGAAACAGACCCACCTACTTGACGCAGACTAGACTTTAGAACGTGGAAGACAGATAAGGCCAGGGTTTTCTCCAGCCGGGGAGGGGGCAGTGGGGGTGGAGTGTGGCTCTGTGTGGTGTTGCTGTCTTCCCCTTTCAGGGCACTGTTCCGGGGACTTCCCTGCAGGCACCACCATCACCTCCTTCCTTCCCCCTGCTCCCCCCCCATGCTATCTTCCTTCCACCTGCCTGAGCCACACCCAGTTCGGAGATTACCAGCTGCAACTCCAAAAAAACTGTAGGCAGCTTCTTCCCACCTCACATGCCCAAGGTGAATGCATGGGTCCTGTGGGCGTGGTGATGCAGAGAGGGGAAGGCAGTCATGTGGCTGCGATCCTAAGACTCTAGAGACGTGTAGACCCGGGTTCCAGACCCCCTTCGCCGCTCACGGACTGAGTGAACCAGGGAAAGTTACTGGAATTCTCCCAACATCAATGCTGTAAAATGGAGATACTAACGCCCTGTCAGGGTTGTGGTCATAATTCAATGAAATGGTGTGTGTAAAGTGTTTAGATCTATGCCTGGCCCTTAGCACTCAACAAAATGTAGCCATTCCTCCTGTCATTACAAATAGCTCCTAGGGCTCACCTGCTGGGGATGGGCTTGCAGAGCTGGGATAAGTGTTTCTCCCGACAAATGGCAAGTAGATGGGGATCGAGTGTATGTCAGGGCCGACCTTGAACCTCACTTCCCTTCAGTCTTGAATCCCCTTAACTCACATGCCTACTGGTAGCCAGAGGAAGATGATAATTATTGATGTCTTTATATTTTATAGTTTATACAAAGAAGTTTTATATATATATACAAATACATTGTGTATGTGTGTGTGTGTGTGCGTGTAGCATAGGATCAGAGACCCCACTGTGGTCCCCGAGGGCCTTCCCCAGGTCTACTCTTCGGGGCTTGACACACCACCTTGGTTTTAAGGTGGCAGTGGGTTCCAGGAGCTAATTTGCCCGTTATCACATTATTATTGGCATTTGAGCACTAGATCCAGAAGAACTCTTTTCGGGCCCTCACCTTGGGGCCCCCAGCACTTCCTCTCTCAGCGCCGAGGGCCCTGAAGTTGTTCCCTGGGACCTGGAATAAGTGCTTTCTCACAAACATCAAATTGTGACAGTCTTTTCCCAATGTGCAGGGAAATAAAGTCAAGATAATGGAGAGAATTTTCGTTTTTCTACCGTAAACCTTATTACTACCTGTGGCTGCTTATCTGCCAGCAAGCACTCGCCGAAGGCAAATGGAAGAACACAAATAGCAACCAAATATTATGGAAAACCAGGAACCTATTTAGAGCAGTGCCTGTATCATTATTTGATGAGAGGCAGAGACATATGTCTAACAGTCGCAGCGTCTGTTAGTAAATCATTCCTTATTTCCAGGGTGGAAATTATCTTGTGCTTCCTCACGTGACTCACTGAGAAGGACACGTTATTCCTGTCATATTCTTGTCAAAAATGTATCATCTGATTTCAATTGTGAGGAAACAATCAGATAAATCCAAATCGAGGGACATTCTGCCAAGCAACTGGCCTGGACCTATCAAAAACGTCAGTGTCAAAACAAACAAACACACACACACATCAGAACAAGCGTTGGCAAGGATGTGGAGGAATTGGAATCCTCATACATTGCCCGTGGGACTGTGAAATGATGTAGCCACCATGGAAAAACAGTTTGGCAGCTCCTCAAAAAGTTGAACATACTGTAAATGGTTAATTTTTGTGGTGTATGTATTTTACCAGGATTTTTTCTTTTTTCTTTTAAAGATCTTATTTATTTATTTTTAGAGAGGGAAGGGAGGGAGAAAGAGAGAGAGAGAGAGAAACATCAATGTGTGGTTGCTGGGGGCTGTGGCCTGCAACTCAGGCATGTGCCCTGACAGGGAATCGAACCTGCGATGCTTCGGTTTGCAGCCCGCACTCAATCCACTCAGCTACGCCAGCCAGGGCAGGATTTTTTCAAAGTGTCTCTTGAAAGACCAAAAAGTAAAGAAAAAAAGTTACAAAACAGTTCTAGGCTGAAGGAGACCTGACTCCCTGAATGCACGATCCTTGATTGGCTCCAGGGTCTGAAAAAGGAAGAAAACAATTATAAAGGACAGTATCAAGATAATACAGCGAAAAGTTAAATAGGGACTGTAAATTAGATGGCAGTAATAGCATGCAGTTTTAAAGTTTAAGGAAATAGTTTTTTTTAATCCTTACCTAAGGATATATTTATGGATTTGAGAGAGAGAGTAATGGAGAGACAGAGAAACGTTGATGTGAGAGAGAAACATTGATCCACTGCCTCCCCTGTGTGCCTCTCCTGGGGACTGAACCCTCAGCCTAGGTACGCACCCTGATCAGCCAAACCCACGATCTTTTGGTGCACAGGATGATGCTCCAACAAACTGAGCAACCTGGCCAGGGCCAGGTTTGCTTAAACTGGAATTCTCTTGCATGGAATCACCAAACTGTAAGGCCGCGGACCTTAAAATCATTCCAGTGACAGAGCGCTGGAAAGCTACAGCGTTCTGTTGGTATACCCTATACAATTTATTTCTATTTTCTTTAAAGATTTTTATTTACGTTTTAGAGAGAGGGGAAGGGAGGAAGAGAGGGAGAGAAACATCCATGTATAGTTGCCTCTTGAGCTCCCCCTACCGGGCACCTGGCCGGAAACCCAATTCCCAGGCATGTGCTCTGACTGGGAATTGAAGCAGTGACCCTTTGATTCGCAGGCTGACACTCAATCCACTGAACCACACAGCCAGGGCTACCCTACACGATGTTGACATGTTAAATTCTTTTCTTAGCCCTGGCCAGGTAGCTCAGTTGGTTGGAGCATCGTCCCATACACCAAAAATTGCGGGTTTGATTTCCAATCGGGGCTCATACCTAGGTTGCAGGTTCGATCTCTGGTCGGGGCACGTACGAGAGGCAAACCGATCAATGTTTCTCCCTCACATCCGTGTTTCTCTCTCTCCCTTCCTCATATATCCTTGGGTGAGGATTTTTTAAAATCTGATATTAAAACATGAGGATTTATAAAACTCATAAATCGGGGGTGGCTATTTTTAAATACACTTTATTTTTTTAGAATAGTTTTAGCTTTAGAGAAAAGTTGAGAAGGCAGTACAGAGAGTTTCCATGGACCCCACATCCAGGTTCTTTTATTATTAACATCTTACATAAGTATGATATATTTCTAACAATTAATGCATCATCATTATCATTAAGGTTCATACTTTATTCAGGTTTTCTTAGTTTTTACTTAACGCCATCCAGGATAACCAATTTCATTGAGTTGTCCTGTCTCCGTAGGTTCTTCTTGGCTGTGACAGTTTCTCAGATTTTCCTTGGTTCTGATGACTTTGACAGTTTGGAGGAATGCTGGTTATGTATATTGTAGAATGTCCCTCTGTTGGAACTTGAGTGCTGTTTTTCTCCCGGTTTTACTGGGGTCATGGGTTTGGGAGGGCAGACCACAGAGGTGAAGTGCCATTTCCATCACCTCATATCGAGTATCTGTGATTTCTCTGTGTCCATGTTGCCTTGGATCAGCTGGCTGAGATAGTGATGGCCAAGTTTCTCTGCTGCAAAGTCATCCCCTGCCCTTTTCCATACTGCACTATTTGGAAGGAAGTCACTCTGTGCGGGCCACACTTAGGAGTGGAGAGTTATATTCTACCTCCTCAAGAGAGCAGCCGGTATCAGCATAAGTTATTTGGAATTCTCCTGCGTGGGAGATTTATCTTTTCTCCCCATCTATTTGTTTATTAAATCATTTATATCAGTATGGACTCATGGATAGTTATTTTATATTTGAAGCAATAATTCCATACTTCTTTATTTTGATGTCCCTTCGGCATACCCACATCAATACAAGGTTTTATTTTGGATTGGGTTTTTTTGCTTGTTTTTGAGCATTTTCTTACTTCCTTTTACTACAAGACGCTCCAGGCTTATCTTGCACATTTCCTGCCTCAGTTCTAAAGCCAGCCACTTTCCAAGGGGATGACTATTTTCATTTTTAGGTGATTACTTATCTTACATATGGATAATGGTACTTGTGCATGCAAATTATTTTATATAATTTGATCAACAACTCTTCAGGAACATGCCTTTTGCTGGACTCAGCTATTTTTTAAAATGTGTCTAGTTTTTAAGAGTTTCCAGTGAGGTTTCATTCTAGCCAGAATATGAAAAGGCGTTCTAAGAAGTGTCTTTATCTCCATCCTCAACGTGAAAGGAGGTCATTGGTGATACTGTGAGGTGTTTTGTGGCAAAGACATGTAGTGGGAAGAGTACCAGAGGTTGGACATTGGACTTGGTCCCGATATTGCCGCTGCACCCAGGTGCGCTTGGTTAAGCACCACGCCGCTCTTTCTGCCTCCTCCGTAAAAAGAGGCGAGTGGTGGCTCTCATTTCTCAGGTTCTATTCAGTTCTAAAATGCACTCCTGTTAACAACAGCAGCACTGCATTGCGACGGCAGCAGCTTTGAGGAATTCAGGGTGGGAGATGGCAGGAATAGAAGTGTGAAAGGGCAACTTGTGACTCCAGGAGAAAGAGGCAGCAAATCGATGACTGACATGCAGAATTTTAGAGTTAGTTAATGAGCGCCAGGTAAGTGGTATCATTAACGACCGTATTAAATATTAACGATAATATTAAAGCTTTAATCTTGATTGTAATGTTGCCTGTAGCTACAGTTCCAGATCCCGGGGTGAATGTGCTTTAAACTGTGGTTCTCAGACTTGGCTGCGCATTGAAATCACCTGGAACACAATCAGAACGACAGGAGTCCGGCAGAAGTAACGCCTGCTTGAGTGTGGTTGGTCGGGTGATAATATGGGTGTGATCATTTATAGTTTTAATGTGAACATTTCAACTAAAATGTTACATGGTATGCTTGAGTGTGATATTGTTAGGTTACAGAATTACATGCTTACAATTCTGCAATAAAAGATTTTGTGATTAAAAGGGGTGTTATGTGTGCTGCACCCCGTATTGTTGCCTAAGTCCAAATGCCAGAGATTCAGCTGTACTTGTTTGGGGGTACAGCCTCAAGAGGCCTCAGGAGGTTTGTGTGTGTGTGTGTTTTTAGATTTTATTTATTTGTTTTTAGAGAGAGGAGAAGGGAAAGAGAGGGAGAAAAACATCAATGTGTGGTTGCCTCTTGTACGCCCCTTACTGGGAACCTGGCCCACAAACCAGGCATGTGCCAGCACTGGGAATCGAACTGGCAACCCTTTGGTTGAGCGCAGCCTGTGCTCAGTTCACTGAGCTACACCAGCCGGAGCTCGGCCTCAGGAGTTTTTAAGTTTCCCTGCCCCAACCCCATTCTACTGGCAGCCGAGGTTGAGAAGCACTGCTGTTGGCTGTAGATGCTCTTGCCCCTCTCCCACTAACAAATGGGTCTCTTTAAGGGCAGGAACCACATCTTACTCATCTTTGCCGTCTTCAGAGTACCTTGTACAGAGCAGCTGCTGAATTGGATTTGGATAGTGTATTAATTTCCTATTCTTGAATGATTTTCTTTATTTAATTTTAGAAAGAAGGGGAGGGAGGGAAGGAGAGGGTGTGAAACATTGGATTGGTTGCCTCTTGAACGCCCCCAACTGGGGACCTGTTGTCAACCAGGCATGTGTCCTGACCAGGAAACGAACCAACCGGTGACCCTTTGGTCTTGGGAGGACACCCAGCCCACGGAGCCATACCAGCCAGGGCTGTATTATTTTCCTATTGCTGCTGTAACAAATTACCACAAACTTAATGGCTTAATACAACACAAATTAATTTTCTTACAGTCCTGCAGCTCAGAAGTTCAAAAAAAGCTCTCATTGGCCTAAAATCAAGGTGTTGCAGGGATGGTGTCTCCTGGAGGTTCTGGGAGAGAACCCGTTTCCTCGCCTTCTCCAGACTTTAGAGGCTGCTCGCATGCCTTGGCTCGAGGCAGCTCGTCACTCCAACCTCCACTTCCATCGTCGGACGTGCCTTCCCTGACCCTCTTGCCTGTCTCTTACAAGGTCCCTGGTGATAATATTGGGCCCAACTGCATAATCTCCCCATCTCCAGATCCTTCACTGAATCACATTTGCAAAGCCCCTCTTGTCACCTAAGGCAGCATAGTCACGGGTTCTGGGAATCAGCACAGGACAGCCTGGGGAAGACACGGTTCTAGCTGCCCCAAGGAGAGACCAAACACCTGTGACGGCTCCAGGCCCACCTGTGGAATTGTCACCCTGTGACACACGGCATCTCTTTACTTGCCCTTTCTTGTTTTAGCTGAGTTAGGATTTCATCAGACCATCTTTATGGAAGGTTGTACACCCTCATGAGAATTTAACATGTGAAGAAATGGTGAGGCACCTGAACATAATAGAAATAAAGAGCAGATATGTATTTTTATTTATTTTTATTTTTTAAAGATTTTCTTTATTTTTTTAGAGAGGGAAGGGAGGAAGAAAGAGAGAGAGAGAGAGAGAGAACCATCAATGTATGGTTGCTGGGGGCTGTGGCCTGCAACCCAGGCACATGCCCTGACTGGGAATTGAACCTGCGACGCCTTGGTTCGAAGCCTGTGCTCAATCCACTGAGCTATGCCAGCCAGGGCTGTATTTTTATTTTTATTTACTTACTTTTAAATATATAGTTGTTGATTTGAGAAAGAAAGGAGGGGGAGAGAGAGAGAAGCCTCAATGTGAGAGAGAAAAATTGGTCATTTGCCTCTGTACATGTTGAACGGGGATTGAACTTGGAACCTAGGTACATGACCTGACTGGGGGTCGAAACTGCAACCTTTTGGTGAACAGGATGATGTTCCAACCGAGCCACCCAGCCAGAGCAAAACAGCACTTCAAAATATGACTAAATATTCTGTTCTTATCAGGCCTGCAATGAAAAGACAAAAAGAACCAACCAGATACGTATTTCTAAATGATTCTGTAAAGTGATATTCAGAACTGTAATCGCCTGTGGTGTTTAAAGGGCAAGCAGAGACGCCCAACCACTCTGGCGAAGGGCGGTGCCTCTGGGCCCAAGGGAAGACTGGATCTCTGTGGCACAGTTTTCTGGCTGCCCACTCCCCACCCTCAGCCCCCCACCGCTCCCTGAGCCTGCCTGTGCTTGGGACAGGAAGCCAGTCAGCACCTCCAGCCACACTGTCAGGTCTGCAGGCAGCTCCCTGCACAAAGGGTGTGAGGGCCAGTGGATAATACATCTGGCCCTGAGTCAGAGACAGCATCAGATGATTGAAGGGTAAGGACAGGGGACTCTGCGTACAGGCAGAGAAGGGTCCTGAAAGATACGGTCTTTCCCATTTCCCTGGGAAAGATAAGGGTAGTTTCCCATTTACTGCTGAATGCAACAGATGGCAGAGGCCCCTAAGGAAAAAAATGTCTTTCTACTGAGGGATTAGTCTGACCCTATTACCTGCTGTAAGTAATTCCCTTCTCCCACGGAAGTCTCAAGATGGCTCTTTCCAGCTGGTCTCTGTCTTGTAGGACGGTGGAGTCTGGCCAGCCATCTCCCCCACTGAGCTGGCCAAGTCCCTGCTGCTGAGAACTCCCTCCAGCCGGAGCTTGGCTTCAGCTATTGCCATGGTGATAGCCAGCTGCTGCGTAGCACCAGCCTGGGGACTGGGCACAAAGAAAGGGTGGCCCAGGGATGTGTAAACTGGGCAGCCCAGCATTCCTAGAGGCCTGGGGGGTGGCAGAAAGGCCCCTTTGGCACCCCTGGGAGTCTCTGATGGGGTCGCTCAGGGCAAAGTCAGGAAGCTCGAAAGGCCTCCATTTCTCCATTCCTTCACACTGTAATCAGGGTTTATAAAGTTAAAGGTTCCTTTGCCAAGGGAGTTCTGCTTTTTTTACACACACACACAATCATGCACGCATTCTTTCACTTTGGTATGCACTTTCATCCTTGCGTTTGACACCATATTGACCTTGAAGAGAGAGGCCTGGGAGTGTGCATCTATTTAGTCCTGCTTCAGTGTTAAGACCACCCCTTGATGTCGCTGGGCTAGAATGCATAACTTCATGGAGTTTCTATGTGACCCAGGGCAAGTCAGTTCACTCAGTAATGATAGGTAGTATTTATTGTCAGGCACTCTGGTGCGTGCTTGCCATGCATTGTCTCATGTTCACCTAATTTTTTAAATGGAGTTGTTTTTCATTCCCATCATCAGATACAGAAACTGAGTCTCGAGATTGGTCCAGCATGGGCCCAGGTCTGAGTCACTCTGCAGCCCAGGCTGTGAACCACTGTTATTAACCTTGTAAACTATAATTTCCTCATCTGTAAAATGGGGATAACAGCTACCTTGAAAGATAACTGTGTTGTGAGGAATGAATGAGATGATCTTGGTAAAAGCTTTGCATGGAGGTAAAGCGCTGACAGATCCTACCAACTGTGTTGCTGGAGAGGGGGAAGATGCTCATCTCTTGGTCCTCGGGAAGGTCCTCTTGCCCTCCTTCAAGGCTGCTCTATGGCGATCAGTCATCTGGTTTCCAAAGTCTCAGGGTCTGGCTGGTTCCCTGTCTCCCCAGGTGATTTCCATGGTGCTGGTGTCTGTAGGCGTCTATGCTCGGCTGATGAAGCACGCAGGTGAGCTGTAGGTCCCCCTCCACCTCCCCACGACTCCTGCCGGGCCCCTTCCAGCTATGTCCCCTTTAGCCCTGTACCACTTGTTCCCACATAAGCTACGGGGCTAAAGAGGGCAGTTGCCCTCTTGCCAAACCCTGGTAGCTTATTCCCATGCCAGTTCACATTTCCTGGAGCTCTCACAAATATGCCTGCCTCTTAGGCTGAGGAAGTGTCTAAGGAAGAAGGTAGGGCTCTGGGAGCAGAGGTAGGCAGAGGCTTCAGCCCCTCCCTCCCTCTGTCCTGGAGTAACTCAACCTCCATTCCTATTCCAGTGCACAAAGTCTCCAGGAAACGATCGGCAACGCTGGCGAGCCTAATGCCGTTCTAATTCTTTTCTGGAACGAAAATGGGCCCTCCTCTCCTGAGCCAAGGAAGAAAGGCCCTTACTTTGTTCCTCAAATTAAATGCTGCAAACCCTGCTGGGCCCTTCTTGTTCCCCCCGTGGGAGGGCAGTACTGCCTCCCCATACTCTTCTCCCAACCACACTGGATGGGTCCCCACTAGGGGAGAAGGAGAACATCTGGGGGGCACCCTCCACCCATCTGTGGGTGCCACCCTGAGCCGACACCAGGCTCAGACTGAGAGACAGCCCCTTCCCCCAGAAGCAGCCTTGGCCTGCCTGGCAGTGGACCCAGCCATCCTGTTGATCGTGGTGGGCGTCCTCATGTTTCTGCTCACCTTCTGTGGCTGTATTGGATCCCTCCGGGAGAACATCTGCCTCCTGCAGACGGTGAGTGGTCAGGGGCCCCACTAGGAAGACCCTGGCCCCCTTCTCCCTGCACTTCTCAGCCTCCCAATGCCATTGCTACAGCCTTTCAGTTTCCTCTGTCCCACCCTATCCCCAATGTGCTGGGGGTAAGGGTCTGTGCTGTCCACTCCTCACCGTGCAGTTCAGCCCAGGTGACCCAGCACAGGGTGACCGCCCCCAGATAGCATCCCAGAGGCAGCAGCCTTTACCATGTGGGGGTCAGCTGGGATAAGTGCCCTGTGTCCCCTCAGTACTTCCTGTGGCCTAGGAGGGGCTACTGCCCAACATGGTAACAGACTGTCACTTTTTCGGGCCCTGTCCCCACAGTTCTCCCTCTGCCTCACCATCGTGTTCCTGCTACAGCTGGCTGCTGGGATCCTGGGCTTCGTATTCTCAGACAAGGTACTACTGGGAGCCAGGGACCCCAGGTGTGACACCTGGGCCCTCAGGTGTGACCAGGGGAGGAAGGGAAGGTTCCTGCCTGTGCTTAGTCTGACTAGTCAACCACAGCACTCCCTCCCCTCAGAAGCATCACCTGTGGGATGAATGAATGGCCTTTAAAGTCACCATATTTAAAGAGGGTTTCAAGAGTGTGGGGTGTTCCTCTCTGACAGTCTGAGAGGCCAACAGGGAAGTTAATCCTGTGGCCACAAAGTTAAAATCATCTGCAAACTTAGTGGCAGATGATTTGGGAAAAACTCAGTTGCCGAGTAGTTCACAGACAACGTGAAAAGCCTTTTACTTCTTTGGGTAAAAAAAAAAAAATGTTTATTGGAATAAAGGAAGGAAGGGAGGGAGGGAAGGAAGGAAGGAAGGAAGGAAGGAAGGAAGGAAGGAAGGAAGGAAGGAAGGAAGGAAGGAAGGAAGGAAGGAAGGAAGGAGGAAAGTAAACAGATTTCAAGATTTCAAAAGGTGCTTACCATATCTGGACACGATCTGCCATTCATTGATAGAATTCCTTTCCCAAAGGGCAAATCGTTGTAGAGGACAGAGTATAGGACCATGGGGAGGGAGCTCTGGGAGAAGTAGCAGAGCAAGAAGGAAGAGAGCATGGTAGAAACTAAGAAGCTGAGAGCCGCGGAATCCCTCAGAATATCCTAGTCCTGGCTCAGTAAAATCCTCAAATGATCGATGTAGGTGTTTTGTTTAAAGAGAAGTAATTCTCTTATGGCCACTAGAGGGCAGTGCCTCAGCTCAGGAAGCCTTTCTCAGAAAAAAGTTTCTCACCAAGTATTTTGTGGTAACAGTATTCAGAAGTAGATAAAAACAACATTTGATTATCATGAAATGTGGCCCTGTGAAGTGACAACAGCAAGTCCATGGTACCTGAGGGCCTGTGGATCGATGGGCTTCAGAACGGGCTGTCTTCCGTCACGGGGACTTGGTTCTGATTTGAAGGCTAACTTAAATGAATAAGGATGACCACTATCTACTGTTATTTCTGCAGGAGGAGCAGCTTAGGGTTTAGTCCTGTGTTCTGATTGCCTACTCATGTTTCTGGCAGGCACGAGGGAAAGTGAGTGAGATCATCAATAATGCCATTGTACACTACCGAAATGACCTGGACCTGCAGAACCTCATTGATTTTGGCCAGAAGGAGGTATGGGCTAAGAAGTGGGCTGGGAGGCAGCTAGTAGTCTGGGGGCTGTGAGCCAAAGTCAATGCCATCCCAAGGGAGGCTTTGCCCTCCAAGCCTGTGGGCTTTTTGTTTTTTTATCCTCACCCGAGGGCATTCTTTCATAGCTCTTTTATAGAGAGAGAGGAAGGGAGAGAGAGAAATGTGGACTAGTTGCCTCCAGTCTGTGCCCAGACCACGAATCAAACCCACAACCTTTTGGTTACAGAATAACACTCCAACCAACTGAGGCACACCGGCCAGGGCTGTGGGCTTGTATGTGACCTACCAGGGTAATGGATTCTGGGAAGGAGGTTGGAAAAATAAAAACATACGTGCAGGGTGCTTTCAAAGCACTTTTAAGGGCACAGAATAGGACCTATAGCAATCTAGCACTCGTGTGAAACAAGAGGGAGGTAGGAACATCTACTCATATTTGCGAAAGGAACCCAAAAGGATATGTAAGAAACCATTATAAGTGGTTGCTTATAAGGGGATGAGGAACTGAGATTTTTTTTTAATACTCAGAAATTAAATTTTTAAAATTGTGATAAAATATACATAACCTAAAATTTACCATTTTAACCATTTTTAAGTATACACATCTGTGACTCTAAGTACACTTCCATTACTGTACAGCCATCAACACCACCCATCTCCAGAACTTTTCATCTTCTCCAACTGAAACTTTGTACCCATGAGGCAGTAACCCCCCCATTTCCTCCTCCCCCAGCTCCTGACAACCACTGTTCTACTTTCTGTCTCTGTGAATTCGACAACTCTAGTACCTCCTACAAGTGGAATCACATGGCATTTTTCCTTTGTGACTAGCTTATTTCACTTAGCAGAATGTCTTCAAGGTTCATCCATAATTGCAGGATGTATCAAAATTCCCTTCCTTTTTAAAGCTGAATAATATTTCATTGTATATATACAAGGTCTGTCTGGAAAATGTCCAGCCATTGTTAATATAACGAGAATGGTTTGCTCAACATTGATGGAACCTGGCAGCCAAGGAGAGTGGACTGGAATGTGCATGTGTGAGGAGTGATGACTTCACTGTACCAGTCAGTGGGGGCGGTAGACTCCATTGAGTGAGCATGTGTACTGTGTGGCTGTTGCATTCAAAATGGCTGAGCAAGAAGAGAAAGAAATTTGCATCAAATTTTGCATGAAGCTTGAACATTCCCCTGTGGAAACTATTCAGATGATTCAGAAGGCTGCAGCTGTGGGCAACTGGTGATTGGCAGCTTCATCACAACAGCACGCCCACTCATGTGTCACGTCTCACGCAGTTTTTTTGCAAAACATCAAATCACCCAGGTGACTCAGCCCCCGCTACAGCCCAGATTTGGCGCCCTGCAACTTCTGGGTTTTCCCAAAACTAAAACCACCTTGAAAGGGAAGAGATTTCAGACCATCAATGAGATTCAGGAAATACAACAGGGCAGCTAATGGCGATTGGGAGAACTGTGTGAGGTCCCAAGGTGCCTACTTGGAAGGGGACTGAGGCATCATTGTCCTGTGTACAGTGTTTCTTGTATCTTCTTCAGTAAATGCCTCTATTTTTCATAGTACATGGCTGGATACCTTCTGGACAGACCTCGTATACTACACTTTCGTTTTCTGATGCACATCTGAGTCATTTCCGACTTTTGACTAATGTGAAAAATACTGCTATGAATCAAAGGCTAAGTTTTAAATAAAAGTGCTCTTGAGACCAGTGCTGAGTTTTCCTTCCCTTGGCTCAGCAGACACTGACCGAATCCTGCTTGCTTTCATGGAGTCATGATAGGCCCACAATATTGAAGGTTCTCTTCCTGTGTTTTCTCTACATTGACATAAATGTTTGCAGCACTGAAGCTCTAATTATTTCGGTCAGTATTTCTGAACGCCCTCCTTTGCCAGGCTCTATGATATGCAGGACTGCAGAACCAGAAACTGCCCTCACAGAGTGCCTAGTATAATGTGTAAAACCATATATGTGTGTATGACTATGGCAAGTTATAACAAGAGACATAAAGAAATAGAAATTGAGAAGGGCCCTGGCCGCGTTGCTCAGCTGATTGGAGCATCGTCCTGTACACCGAAGGTTTACAGGTTCGATCCCTGGTCAGAGCACATACCTAGGTTTCGGGTTTGATTCCTGGTCGGGGTGGGCATGGGAGGCAACCGATCAGTGTTTCTCTCTTTCTGTCCTCCTCCTCTCTCTCTTAAAATCAATAAACATATCCTCAGGTGAGGATTAAAACAAATTGGAAATTAAGAAGGAAAACTTCTTCACCGGAAGGCCACTGAGAAACTCCATCTCACGCTTCAAGGTTATCTATAAACACAACCTGAACTTACACGTGGAAGCTTTCCATAGACCTGTGTCTGCTCTGAGAATTCTCTCGGCACCTCGGTGAGAGGGTGGGTGACCCTTAACCTCTGTGGCGGACTTTGTTGCAGTTCAGCTGCTGTGGAGGGATTTCCTACAAGGACTGGTCCCTGAACATGTACTTCAACTGTTCAGAAGACAACCCCAGCCGGGAGCGCTGCTCTGTGCCTTACTCCTGTTGCTTGCCTACCCCCAACCAGGTGAGCACACTGCACCTCATTTCCTCCCTGGCAGTGATCTGAATTACTTCATGATCAGGGCCCCTGCAAGTGGGAATCCCCCATCCCCTAGTGTAACTGATCAATTTCACAGCACAGCTGTCATGTGTTGTTCTTCACCCCAGTCCAATGTCTTTGTTAACCCCTGACTCCTGTAGCCTACATGGGGTTCAGAGGGGGCAGGTCTCTAAGTCAAGGCGAATTGGACTTGGCTCTCTCAGGGGAAGTTCTCAGATTTTGCAACTGTCCAGGTAGCATCCCCCACATAAATTCTCTAACAATTTAGGAGTTTAGGAAGGGTGGGAATCCCATCAGCTAGGGCCTGAAGGAAAAAGTTATCGGAATAAGAGTCCCATTTGGCTTTTCAACTCTCTCCCCAGGCAGTGATCAACACCATGTGTGGCCAAGGCATGCAGGCCCTCGACTACTTGGAAGCGAGCAAAGTCATCTACACCAATGGCTGTATTGACAAATTGGTCAACTGGATACACAGCAACCTCTTCTTACTTGGTGGTGTGGCACTGGGTCTGGCCATCCCCCAGGTAACTTACCCTGCAAGACTTGCGTGTCCCACAGTTCTGCAAAGACTCCTTTGTTTGGGGGAGGGCAGCTGGGGATCCGCTAGGGTGTCAGGCACTGACATTGCCGAGGAGCAAGGAATGAGAGGGTGCTGACCAGACTGGGGAGATTGAGCCGGGGAAAACACAGGCATTACCCACTGCTGAGGGCCCAATCCTTCTTGCTTCCCCCAGCTGGTGGGAATCCTGCTGTCCCAGATCCTCATGAATCAGATCAAAGATCAGATCAAGCTACAGCTCTACAACCAGCAGCACCGGGCTGACCCGTGGTACTGAGAATCCATCCTGCACCTCCTCACTATGGCAACAGGCGAGCCTCCTCACCAACAGCAGTGGGTACATCTCAGCATTCAGTGGAGATTTGGATTCCAACCCCCCTCCCCCAGAAACAGCCCAGTGGGAAGAAACAAACTCCTGGCAGGCAGAAGGCAGGTGCCTAGGTGGCTCAAGTCTCTGGAGGATATGTCTCCTCTTCCCTCACTAGCCTTCAGCATTGTTGGAGAGTTATTTTGTATTGTTTCTAGTCTTATTTGGGTTTATGTTTAAGTTTTGTCTGGGCAGAGATGTTTGGGAACAGCAGTTGCCAGAGTCATTGGGGGTTCAGCTGCTGCTTTTCATGGAGGCACTGTAACTGACAGCTCTACTAAGGCTGCTTCTGAGCTTGATGGACACACTCAGATTCCAGCTGTTGCCAGCAAGACCTGGCTGGAGAGTGGACACAGCAGCCCTGCCTGAAGTCCAATTGGCATGATATCAGCTCCAGAAGGGAAGGGAATGCAGCAGGCCATGAGCTTGGGGGTCGGCTGGGGACAGTGGCATGTGTTGGGAAGCAATGGAAGGTGATATGTTTACTAAATGCCTGCCCTGCCATCTTCCTAGGTAGTCAGAGTGAGGTACATCCTGTCCCTCCCTCATTTCCATGGAAACGTGGCAGCAAGAGCAAGGGGGACCTGCAGCAGCCAAATTCATCCCTCTCCCCTCTACCCCCTTTGAAAAGTGTTTGGGACCATAGTCTCTATATTATGCACCCAGTAGAGGTGGTACTGAGCCATAGCGCTTTTGAATTCCTCCCACCTGGCCCTCCCTCTCCAGAAAGTGGGGTTTCTTTAACCTTGGCAGTGTGCAGAGGAGGCGAGGTAACATCCAACCGCCCCCTCCCCCTTTCCCCGGCACCAGAGCTCACTATTTCTACAGTGTAAAAAGCAGGGATCTTGCTGGGGCAGGGGGAGCCAGAAATGGCAATAAAAGTTTGTTGACCTGGGCTAGGCTGGACTCCGTGAATTTTCCATTCTGGCAACCAGAAGGGGAGGGGTAGAGGGCCTAGCCCGTGGGCCCCCCCTCCCGCAGGGGGCTGGAGACTCAGCTACGTGCCACTGTACCGCCCGGCCCGTCTCCTTCACTCAGATGTGCTACTCCCCGCTCACAACCCACGCTCCGCCCAAACGACGTCGAAAATCCCAATTCTGACCAGGGAATGTGTTGATTTTAACCCAAAACCTGATGTTAATTTTTTTCCGAACTAAAGCGAACTAAAATTAGTTTGCCACCCAAAACTTTTAGGATGGGAGTAGGTAACAATACGTCTGGAAGTCAGGGTCTAGCACGCTCTCTGGAGGAGACAGGAATGAGGAGGGAAAAGGCCATCTCTTCACTTCCAGTCTTGCCCCTCTAAACCCCTCTTCCATCTTTACCTGAAGGAGCTGGTTACCACTGCCCATCTTGCTTTGGGAAGGATTCAGAAAAAAACTTCCTCACTCCCAGAGCTGCTAAACAGCGAGGGCAGCAAGCAGGGAGGCCCGGGGGCGCAGCAGGGGGTGGGGCCGGGGCGGGCCGTCCAGCGCTGTGGGTGGTCCTCACCCCTGCCAGCTGCCTGAACCCGCCTCCCCTGCCTCCCTGCCAGGAGGAGCTGGGGGTTCAGCTACACGACCCCACTTCGTGGCGAGTGTCCCCCGAAGTCTCCTCGATGTCCCCTGCTCTCAGGGGCCCCAGACTAGGGAGCTGACCCTGCCCTGGAAAGGACTCGAGAGAATCCCTACTGAACTGGGGAGGCAGAGATGCGAGTTCGCTCCCGCCCCCAGTTTCTCCTAAGCTAGTCTTATGCTCCTGGGAGGGCGCCTTTCCAGCAGCCGCCTGGGGCTCCGGCCAAAACTGAGTTCCAGCTAGTAACAGAACGGAAAGAAAAAACAAAATCATCACAAATAAAAAATTAAAAGTAAGGGCCTTTTATTCTGGGAGAGAAGAGTATAAAAGCATGCTTTCTTAATGCCAGAGAGTGCATTTTATCCTTGGTCGTCTTTTTGTGGCGTGGGCCCAGAAGTCCGTGTTTTGGGTGAGCAGTTGGGCGAATGCATCTTTGCAGTTCGCAGGCTTTTGAGAAGCTCACCTGACAGGGGGCTCTTCTGGGGCCTCTTGGAAGAAGAGACCAAAAACAGTGGCCCACAGAACCAGGATTCAAACCCAGATTTCTTAAAACTCCAAGCTGCATTTTTACTTACTAAGTCTCTCCTGTCTCTGGGTATCTAGTCTTCTGTACTTTGACAAAAGGGTCGGGAATTTCTGCCCAAGCTACAGGTCTTAAAACAGCTGAGCAAATGTTCAGAAGCTTGTAGTGTGGTTCAGTGTTTCTAGATTCCTTTCTCAGTGGCTCGGGTTCTCAGTATCTCTCCAGCTTTCTTCCTCTGGCTTGATGCTAGGAGGGGAAAAAAATGCCCTAATTTTTAAAAAGATTTTCTCATTATTATTTCATGTTTCAATTTAAATCTTCTCCCTGAATTTCCATGTTTCTAATAACCCTAGTTTCGAGCATGTGTGGTTAACACCAGTATCTTAGAACAGCCGTTACATCCAGGTTCAAAGGCGGGTGGACGGAAGAAGATGGTTGGGGCAGCGGAAAGCAGGCTGGAAGGGCAGAAATGGAGAGAAAACACTTAAAGGGTGGTGAAAATTTGGCTGGGGTGACATGACCCCATGTCAAGAAAGTATCCAGTGGTACCCAAGAAAGGTACCACTAGGTTCTGTGGGCCTCCAGCCCACAGATTTAAATTAGGACTTGAGTCCAGGACTGCCCGTTTTACAGAACAGTCAATGAAATGCTGATTCCCTCTATATCTGTTTTCTGTTGCTGCTGTAACAAATGCCACAAATTTAGTGGCTTAAAACAATTTAGATTTGTTACTTTACAATTCTGGAAGTCAGAAGTTCGAACAGGGTCTCACTGGGGCAGAGCTGAGTTCCTTCTGAGGTCTCCAGGGGCTCTGTTTTCCAGCTTCTAGAGGCCGCTTGCACTCCCGGTGGCCCCATCGCCCACCTTTCAGAGCACGTCAGTCCACCTTCTGCTGCCGTGGTCACATCTCCTCTTTCTCTCTGACTTGCCCATGCTCCACCCCCACCTCCCACAGGACCGTTGTGGTTATGCTAGGCCCACTATCCAGAATAATCTTCCCATGGTAAGAATCTTATTTTAAACACATCTGTAAAGTCCCTTTAACCATGCAAGGTAATGTATACACAGGTTCCAAGGATTAGGACATGGACACTTTGGAGTGGCCATTATTTAGCCTACCATATCTTTCCCCACCTCTCATGCATGACTTAAGCTGGGGGACGTATGAGAATCAGCAAGAGTTTAAGGTAGGTGTTGTCTGGCCTTCGTTCCAATAACACTTAACATTTATTGAGTGCTTACTGTGTGCCAGGCACATGTATCTATCACAGAGTTTAAGAGGCAGGTCTTTGGTTTCTCTGACTGGTCCCATCCCTAAGGCCAGATGTGTTAACAGCCTTGGGGACTGGTTTCAAGAAGGGGACACAGAAAGGGCACAGTTTCTTCCACCAGAAGAATTCTCCTTACCCATTCATCTAAAATGGTCAGAAACATTGTGAAAGCCTCCACCCCGCAAAGTAAGCCGAGTCATTAGGTGGTTCCATCCATAGATAAAACACTTACGGGAAGGAATAAAGCAAGGGATAACCATGCTCTGGAATGCAGGCCGGAAGTTCAGCCTCCAGAGTCTTCTCACAACCACACCAGGAATCTGGTAGGTCAGCTGGATGAGTGGAATAGCATAGAGATTCCAGAAATGTTACCAGTCATCAGTGTACTTTGACTAGTAAATACGAAGCATCACAGTGATGAGGAGAAGGGGTGATCACTAATGAAAGGTGTTAGGACAAGTAGATCGCACGAATTATGCTATAGAAAAGAAGTAATTCAAATTCATAGCTCGCCTCATACACTGACATGCTTTCCAGAGGCTGAGATAATTAAATATTTTAGAGCAAACAAAAATGAGTCAGAATATCACATTTGTCCTAGCTATAGGGAACTGGAGTGGACAGTCTGCAGTGCCTCTGCCCAGCTCTCAGTGACTCTCCCTTTTGTGGGAACCAGTGCCCTACTCCTCCAGCCATAGGGATGAGTCTCAAGGAGCCACTTGCACTACAAGCCATGGTCTCCTAGACGTAGCTGACTGGATCAGGCTTGAGCACTGCGTTAGTGTCCTAGGGCTAGTGTAACAAAGTGCCACAGACTGGGTGGCTGGCAACAACAGAAACTATTGCCTCCCAGTTCGGGAGCCCAGAAGTCCAAAGTGAAGGTGTTGGTAGGGCCGGGCTCCTTCTAGCGCTCCTAGCGGAGAAGTCTTCCCTACCTCTTCCAGCTCCTGGTGGCCCCAGACAGTCCTCAGTTTATGGCAGCAATCTGCAGTCTCTGCCTTCATTTGCACATGGCCATCTTACCTCTGTGTCTGTGTCCCGATTTCTTCTTCTCGTAAAGACACAGGTCATATCGGAATAAGGGCCCTCTCTACTCTGGTATGACCTCATAACTAATTACATCTGCAATGACCCTATTTCCAAATAAGTTCACATTCTCTGGTACTGAGGGATTAGTGTTTCAACACATCTTTTCTGGGGGACACAGTTCAACCCCCAATGGGCATGTAGCCCAAACTTCCAAACAGTTCCTTCTCTGGGACTTCAGAATTGAGAATGAGATCCTAGCCACAGCCTGGATTGACTGGTCTGGGGAACAGAGAGAAGGAAGGGGAAGCTGAGGCTCAGCCTTCCTGCACCTATGGACTGAGTAGCAGAGAAGGCCTATTTACAGGAAGAGGAGACTGGAACGGAATGGGGTGGGGTGGGGAGGCAGACAAAAGGGACAGAGGAAGGACGCTTCTGGTGGCAGCTTTCACCATGGTCCTACAACCTTTCTGCAGCACCATGGCTACCCTGACCTGGGCTTCCTGAGACACTGCCTGCTTGCATTGTCTGCTTAAGGAAGCTCAATTTGGTTTCTGTTGCTTACAAGCAAAGCTAATAAAAGGCTATAATCAGAGTAGGATACTGTATTAGTTTTCTATTGCTGCTGTAACAACTCACCACAAACTTAGTGCTTAAGACAACACAAATTGACTCTCACACAGTGCTGGAAGTCAGAAGTCTGCCACGGGTCTCCCTGGGCTAAAATGAAGGTGTCAGCTGGGCTGCCTTCCTTCTGGAGGGTCCAAGGGAGAATCTCTTTCCTTGCATTTTCCAGCTTCTCGTAGCCCCCTCCTTCCACCTCTGAAGCCAGCAACAGCAGATCAAGCCCTTCTCATGCCACCATCTCTCTGGTTCTCTGCAGATGGGCAAGGCTGCTCTTTGTAAGGACTCCTGTGGTTAGACTGGGCTCATCTGCATAATACAGGCTGCTCTCCCCATCTCAAGGTCCTTAACCTTAATTACATCCATCTGCAAAGTTCTTTTTGCAATGCGAGATCTTCACAGGTTGTGGAGATTAGGATGTGGCCATCTTTAGGGCCCACAGATGCACAATACAATATATTATGACCACTTGTAATAAGATAGATGGTTGAGAGTTTAATGATCTTTCTTCATACTGTTTCTTTTTCTTATAAAATTGCTTCATTTTGTTTGAACAACTCAATCTGAAGCCTTGACCTCTAAAGGGACACAGGGTCAACTCTGTCAGTTTCAAGGACCTTTATTTTGCTCTCATCTTGTAGCTGAAGGTTTATCCGGGAAAGAGACTAAATGAGGACATATTCCCAAAGGCCTGATTAGAGCCAGGAAGGAATGAACAGAGTGGGATCAAATGCCTGTTCCCACTAGAGAGCTGCATGTATTAAAATGTTCTTACTGAAAAAACGCAATTGAAATTCTCCTGAATGAAGAGTCTGGGGTAGATACCATGTTTCTGGCAAGATGCTATAAAGGCCAATTTACGTATATACACAATAAATAAAATGTACACCGACAGGGAGGCAGGTTCACCCAGCAAGGCGCCATTCTGGCATCGGGCACACAGTGGAGAACACAGCTTCCTTCTTTCCTAAGTGTACTGGAGGAGACAGATTTATACAAAATTATACCTTACACGGGTATACAGTATTATCTCAGGTGGAGATATAGGCTTGAAGAAAAATAAAGCAGGCCATGAGAGTAGAGAGTGACAGAAGAAGTGCTATTCTGGATGAAAAAGGTTTTTTTTTAATGCCTTAAATTTAAAAAATCATTATTTTGAAATAATTTTAGAACTTATAGGAGGTTGCAAAGAAATACACTAGGAAGTCCCATGCATTTTTCCTAATATTCCCCAATGTTAACATTTTATGCAATTATAGAAAAATACCAAAACCAAGGAATTGACCTCACCAGTTATAAATGCACTCATTTGAGTATGTGAACATAGTTCTGTGTAGTTTTATCATACATGTAGCCTGTGTAGTCACGACAGCCAAGATACTGAACTGCGTCTATGAATTACACTCAGTAAAGCTATGACAAAAACAGTACTCAGCTGTGCCATCAACACAAGAGATGTCAGTGTTGCCTCTTCATGGCCACGCCCATCTCTCCCCATCATCATCACCCCTGGCGAACGCCGATCCTTCTCCAGCTCTACAGTTGGGTTATTTCATCAGTGACAAGTGTTACATCAATAGAATCCTGCAGTGGCCTCCTTTTCAGATCGACTCTTTTCACTCAGCATAATTCCCTTGAGATCCATCCAAGCTGTTACAGGAATTGATGATTTGTTCCTTTTTACTCCCCAGTAGTATTCCATGGCATGGACGTACCACCGTTTGCTTAACCATTCACCCATGAAAAGACACTTGGTTAGTTTCCAATTTTGAGCTATGACCAATAAAACTGCTATGAACATTTGTGTACAAGTTCCTGTGTGGAAATAAGTCTTCATTTCTCTTGGCTAAATGCCCAGGAGTGTGATTGCTGGGTTGTATGGTAAATGTATGTATGGTTTTGTTTTGGGGGATTCTTTTTGCTTTTTTTTTTTTTTTAGAAACTGACAAACTGTTTCCCAGAGTAGCTGTGTCATTTACATTCTCCAGCAATGTATGAGCGATTCTGTTCCCCACAGGCCTTTCCAATATTTGGTGTTAATCACTGTTTCTCATTTTAGCCATTGTGCTAGTTGTGTCAGGATATCTCATTGTGGCTTAATTTGCATTTCTCTAATGACTAATGATGTTAAATATCTTTTCATGTATTTATTTGCCACTTGTATATTCTCTTTGGTGAAGTATCTGTATGTTTTTGCCCATTTTCTAATTGTATTGTTTATTTTCATAATACTGAGTTTTGAGAGTTCTTTATATGTTCCAGATACAAGACCTTTGTCATATATGTGCTTTGCAAATATGTTCTCCCAATCTGTCATTTGTCTTTTCATTCTCTTAACAGCGACTTTTACAGAGCAAAAGTTTTTTAAATTTTTGTTGAGGTCTAATTTATAAAATTTTCCTCTTATGGGTCATTCTTTTGGTGTCAAGTGTAAGAACTCTTTGCTCATATAAGTCCTAAGAATTTTCTCCTATATTCTTTCCTAGAGGTTTTATAGGTTTTTGTTTATGTTAAATCCATGATTCATTTTGAATTAATTGTTGTATAAGGTGTAAAGCTCAGGTTGAGTTTCACATTTTTGCTTATGGATGTCTAATTGCTCCAGCATCACTTACTGGAAAGGTCGTCTCTGCCCCTGGGTGGTGGCGCAGTTGGCTGGAGTGTGGCCCCGAGCACCAAAGGCTGTGGGTTGGATCCCCAGTCGAGGTGCATGCAGGAGGCAACCAATGAATGTTTCTCGCTCATCAGTGTCTCCCTCCCCACCCCCCAACCCCTTCCTCTCTAAAATCAATGAGCATGTATTTGTGTAAGGACTTTAAAAAAATTATTTAAAAAAAGAAAAGGTTATCTCTATTGAATTTCTTTGCTTACTCTGTCAAAAACTAATCAGGCATGTTTGCAGTCATATGTCTAGGTTTTCTACTCTGTCCCATTGATCAATGTGCATATCTTTCTGCTAACATTGCGCTTTCTTGCTTACTGTAGCTATCCAGCAAGCCTTAATATTTAGAAGTGATTTCTCCCACTTTCTTTTCCAAAAATTATGTTAGCTATTCTAGTGCCTTTCACTTTTCAAATAAACTTTAGAATAAACTTGTCCATGTCTACAGAGAAACTTCCTGAGGTTTTGGTAGGAATTGTGTTAAACTGAGAGGTTGAGGGAATCAATTTCATGGGAAATTGACATCTTTACTACACTTATGGATTGGTTGAATCTTCCAATCCATAAACACTGTGTGTCTCTCCAAGGATTTAGATAGTCTTTTATTACTTTCATCAGTATTTAATAATTTTCATCATACAGATCCTATACATATTTTTGTTAGATTTATACTTAAGTATTTAATTTTCTTTGGAACAATTTGTAAGGAATGCCTTCTTGAGGAGGGATATTTGAGCAGAGACTTGAGTGAACTTGAGAACATGAGTGCAAGTCCTAAGGCAGGAGCTTGGTGGTGTGTGTATGGACTAGCAGAAAGAACAGCGTGCCTGAGAGGGAGTGGGCACATCTGAGATGGAGTGGGCACGCCTGAGAGGGAGTGGGCATGTCTGAGAGATGGAGTGGGCACATCTGAGAGATGGAGTGGGCACATCTGAGAGGGAGTGGGCACGTCTGAGAGATGGAGTGGGCACATCTGAGAGGGAGTGGGCACGTCTGAGGTGGAGTGGGCACGTCTGAGGTGGAGTGGGCACGTCTGAGAGGGAGTGGGCACATCTGAGAGATGGAGTGGGCACGTCTGAGAGGGAGTGGGCACATCTGAGGTGGAGTGGGCACATCTGAGAGGGAGTGGGCACGTCTGAGAGATGGAGTGGGCACGTCTGAGGTGGAGTGGGCACGTCTGAGAGGTAGTGGGCATGTCCAAGAGGGCGTGGGCTAGAAAAAGAGTAACACCATGTGAGGTCCAGGAAGTTGCTGGGGGCAACAGGGCCTTGGTGAAGTCATGATGAGATCCCGAAGATTTACTCTGTAAGTGTTATGAGATGCCATCAGAGGGTTTTAAGCACTTGAAAGATATGATATAACATTTTATTTTATTTTTTAAGAAATTTTAAAAATAACCTTTACCCAAGGATATGTTTTTATTGATTTTAGAGAAAGCAGAAAGGAGAGAGAGAGAAACATTGGTTGCTTCCACTATGCATCCTGATTGGGGTTCAAACCTGTAGCCTGGGTATGTGCCCTGACTGGGAATAGAACCCACAACCTTTTGGTGTACCAAATGACACTCTCACCAGCTGAGCTCTCTGGCCAGGGCTGATATGACATATTTAAAAGGGCCACCCTGGCATCTGGCTGGAGAATAGGCTGTAGGAGGGTAAGGGATAACAGGGAGCCCTGTCAGGAAGCTCTTGGAGTGGCCCAGACGACAGGTGACAGTAACTCAGACCAGGATGGTAGCCGTGGAGGTGATGAGTAGTAGCTGGACTCTGGACGTACATATTTTGAAGATGTAGCTAACAAAATTAGCTGATGGATTGTGTGTTAGATGATAGAGAAAGAGAAGAGTCAAGGAAGACTCACAGGTTCTTAGCCAGTGCAGCTGGGTAGGTGAAATGGCAGCACCATGCGCTGAGAAGAGAACTGTGTTCTCCAGTGTAGAAACAGACCCCAGCAAGGCCTAAAAGATCATAGTGCGCAGTCTCAGACTGAAACAGGGTGAGATCCCTCTTTCCCAAACCAGCCACATTTCTGCCATGCTGGCCACCAGTTGGACTTCCAGGAGCTACTACAGTGGCCCCGTGGAAGGGTGTGGGAGGAGAAGGAAGGGAAGTGAAACTGCCAGTTGGTAAGCACTTAAGGACCAATATTTCTCATGTTAATATGAATCCTCATTGGATTCCTTTTAGATAAGTAGCAATAGGCTTTTCTCTCCTTTTTTTAATGGTAGAAAAAGCATATATAACATAATATTTATCATTTTAACCATTTGTAAGTGTACAATTCAGTGACATTAAATATATTTAGTACGTTGTATAACCATCACTACTATTAGGCCAAAAACTTTTCCATCATCCCCATCAAGAACTCTATGTCATTAAATAACTCCCCTTTCTCCCCTTCCCCGGGTCCCTACTAACTATATTCTATTTTCTGCGTCTATGATTTGTCTATTCTAGGTAGCTGATATAAGCGGAATCTTTTAACATTAGTCCTTTTGTGTTTGGCTTTTGTGTTTACACATAATGTTTTCAAGGCCCATCAATAGAGCAACAAATTTATATTCATTTTTATGGATATACTACATTTTGTCTGTCCATCTGTTGATGGACTCTTGGTCACTTCTACCTTTTGGCAGTTGTGAATAGTGCCACTGTGAACATTCATGTATAAGAATCTGACTTCCTGCTGTCAGTTCTTTGGGACATACACCTAGGAGTGGAACGGCCAGGCCATATGAAGATAGTTCTACGTTTAGCCTTTAGGGATACCACCAAACTTTTTCACAAAAGTTGCACCACTTTGCATTTCTACCAGCAATGCACAAGGGTTCCATTTTCTTCGTATCCTTGCTAACACTTATTTTTCATGTTTTTTAAAAATATCCACCCTATTTGTTGTGAAGTTGTATGTCAGTGTGGTTTTCATTTGCCTTTGCCTAGTGACTTAACAATGTTGAGAATTTTTTCACATGTCTATTGGCCATTTGTATATCTTTGGAGAAATGTCTGTTCAAGTTTTTCCCCCCTTTGAAATTGGGCAATTTGTTTTGTTGTTGACTTTTAGGAGTTCTTTATATATTCTGGATATGAATTCCTTATCAGATATATGATTTGCAAATATTTTCTCCCATTTTATAGGTTGTCTTTTTTTTATAGTATCCTTGAATGCACAAAAGTTCTTTATTTTGATAAAGTCCAATTTATCTATGTCTTATTGCCTGGGCTTTTGGTGCCATATCCATGAAATTGTCACCAAATCCAATGTTATGTATATTTTTCCCAATGTTTTCTCCTAAGAATTTTATAGTACTACCTCTTAAACTTAGGTCTTTGTTCCATTTCGAGTTCATTTTTCCATATTGTTAAGGTAAGCATACAACTTCATTCTTTTGCATGTAAATATCTAATTTTCCTATCACTACTTGTTGAAAAGACTGTCCTTTCTCATTGAGTGGCCTTAGAACCTTTTAAACAATGAATTGTCCATGTATGTGAGGGTTTATTTTTAGGCTTTCTGTTTATTCTATCAGCTTATACATCTGTCTGTATGCCAATATCACAGTGCTTTAATTACCACAGCTTTGTAGTAAGTTTTAAAATCAGGAGGTATGAGTGAGTATTCCACATTTATTAATGTTTTTCAACATTGTTTTGGCTCTCCAGGGCCGCTTGCAGTTCCATGTGTGTTTGAGGGTCTCTTTTCCATTTCTGTGAAAGAGGCTGTTGGAATTTTGATAGGGACCGCACTGGATCAAAGATCATTTTGGGGAGTATTGACATCTTAACAACATTAAGTCTTCCATCCATGTCCACAGTGTCTTTTGACTTCTTTAGGTATTCTAAATTTTCTTTCAGCAATGTTTTGCAGTTTCCGGTGTACAAATTTTTCATCTCCTTCGTTAGATTTATTCCGAAGCATTTGATTCTTTTTTGGGCTTGAAAAATGGAATTGCCATCTTAATTACCTTTTCAGATTATTCATTGCTCATGTATAGGAAGACAACCGATAACATCTCATTTTTGAGGAGGAAGAAATAGGGGCTTAGAATAAGGTGCTCAAAGGTTCTTGACCAGTAAGGCCTAACTCAGGTTCCTAACTCCAAGTCTATTGTGCTGCCTTTCTGAAGAGGCAGATTATCGAGCCCCTTTCCCATTTTGCCTGTCCTCTGACTTGATGCTCTGAGGTGTGAAATAAGAAACACTGGAAAAAAGAAAGAACGGGCAACACTTATGCTCCAAATCCTAATCAGTGTGACAACCAAGCCATCAGGAGGCAGCTAAGGCTTCAAGGATGCCCGTGGATCTCCCCCAGACACTTGCATGTTCATTGTTTCTGAGGGGAAGACCCAGAGGCAAATCACAGAGAGTCAACATTGAATGTATGGCTTCAAAAGAGTTGATGAAAATGACTCAGAAGTCAAGAAGCTACTTGTAGCAAATCAAGTACTATAATACATTGTCAACACAGGACAGCTCCTCATGGCCCTGACAAAAGGACTGTGTTATGACATGTAGATGGAGGTAAGACTCTTGAGGAACTGGGTAGGGGGTGGCTCAGGCTCAGAAGAGGAGTACTTGGCAGCCTGCCACGAGGCTGGAGACCAGGAGAGTGCTGAGTAACTCTGAGGAGTCTCTGAAAGACCCTGGCAGTCTTGTTAGGATCAGCTTTCTCCAGGATCCTGAATGCCATTTAGAAACCACCAGGAGATTCTCTTTCCCGGTCCCCACTGAACACTTTCCTTCCTTTCCAAACCTGCTGTCTGACAGGATTCCCAAATCTCTACTTCCTTCTGTTTCTGGGGAAAGATACCTTAAATGTGCAGCCATGGCTACCATTGTTGTAGCTGCCACTGGTGGGAACCTGGCCCAGTAACTGTGGACGATACTATGAGAATTTTCTCAGTCCACCTCCCTGCTGGTCGGAGAGACTCCCAGAGAGGAATGCTGAAGCCTAGAGAACAGAAGTGTATGTACACCCAGAGGGAGAGTGAGAGGGAGATGAGAACTCAGACTACCTTCTCCTGCCTTTTGAAGCAAAGAACATAAGAATATTCTGGCTGGAAGACAACACCTTAGGATCTTCTCAGTTCACCCTCTTATACCCCGTGTAAAGGTCCTATGTTACAATGATGTGATTATTCCTCATACCGCCCAAGAAATCCCAGACGAGGAATGGTAGAGCCTTCATACTTGAAGGATTTTTAGGCAGAGAGGTAAGAGGGTGCCAGAGCACTTACGCAGGTTCTTCCCTAATAACGTGAAATGCCGAGGAAGTCCCACAGGGCTTCGAAGCTGCCGTAGTAACAGCCAGATAGAAAACAAGTGGAGAAAGTTCACAAAGCAGGTTGTCAGTGTGGCAACAGACAACTTTCTCTGTGGCTCAGACCTTGGACGTGTTGTAACCGTCATTTCATTTATATAAAAAAAAATGGCCGCAGTAGGTCATAATGTTTGAAATTATTTTTCCATTGGGAATATTATGCCCTGATGAGAGAGTCTTACTCCCACTTCTTCCATAAATCACCAGCAGCTTCCTTCCAAATGGGCCAGCCTTTCGCCTTCATACCATCCTCACATCCCCTGATTAATATTCTTAAACATATCCCTCCTGTCCAAACTTTGTACTGTTTTCTTACTGCCAATAGAATTAAACCTTAATTTCTTTGTATGTTACTCAAGTTTTCTGACCAATCAGTTTCCCCGTTTATCCCTTACTATGCCCTGGTTGCCAGGCCAGTCTTGCTGTGAATCGTAGCCATAGTCTCCTCCGGGTGCAATGCCAGCTCCACGCCTCTCTACCCTCTAACTCCGCCCACTCACACTTCAGGGCTCGATCCAAGTCCCACCTCCCCCGCTTCTTCCCACACTGCTCTCTCCCTGCTGTAAAACCCTGCAGTGTCCCCACTCCACACCTCCTGTAGGCAGCTTATTTACTGGGTGACTAATACGCATGTCTCACTGCACTCGCAGCTATGTGTGTACAGAGGACCGAGTAAGGTTGCTGTCCTGGAGGAGGAGACTGCTGCGTTGTCATAACATATTACTGTCGCTTGAGGACAAGGCTTGTCACCACACTAAAAGGCACAAGTTCTGTGACAATGTCATGCTTATCATGGCGCTATGTATATCCTAGGATTTCAGAAGGACTTGCCAAATTGAATTAAATTCATTCTCATTCTCTCCCCCCCCTTCCAATTGAGGATGGTAGCTGAAGTGCAGTCATTATTTTGCTCTTAAACCGCCAAACCTAGCAGAACTCGTCCATTTCAGCTAGGCCGAAGAGGGCAGGGTAGGAGGTGAAACGGGAAGCCTCCCTAGTGTGCTGCCGCATCAGCAGCACAGGAAAGTGCTGGTCCACTCTCCCGGCTGGATCCCTGGCTCTCGGTGTACACTGTGAAATCCAGTGTGAGGACTCGCACGGGCAAAGAAGTGAGCGAGGGAAGGCAAAATGAGCAGAGTCAAACAGGGAGCCGCAGAAACTTCGCCAGCGTGTAAGCAGCAAGAACCATCAAAGATGGACGGGCTTCGTGGGACACCACCGAAGACACGCCGGGGCCAGCCGTTGAAAATCACAGTTCAGGCCGCACATGTGTAGCAATACAGGCTTGAGGTTGGCACGTGTGGTTTCTAGACACCTGCGCCCCCAGGTAACAGCAGCGCGGACAGCTGCCTGAGAGACTCTGAGGTCATCTCTCATGCGGGCCCCGAGCTGGAAGGATTTGACAAGCGGGAACCCCAAACCCTGGTTCTTCTCGACGGAGCCCCGGGACAAGCTGGCACGTCCAACCAAAAGCAGAAAAGACAGACGAGATGGGGTGCGGGGCCGGATAAGGGTTTCCGCCGACTTCAGGCACCCCCAGTCTCTCCCGCCGTAAACCAGAGGAGTCCGCTCTCCGCAGACGACCGAGTGGACAGGTCCCCAGGCTTATTCAAGTGCCCGCTGAGTCTCGGCGCAGCTCCGGGACACGGTTTCCACCGATCTCTCGCTCTGGGGCGGCGGGCAGCGCCACCTCCGCCGCTGGCCCGGGACCCTCTGCGCGCCCGAGTCGCTGAAGCTCGCGCTCCTCCTCCCTCCCTCCCTCCCTCCCCTCCCCTCCCCTCCCTCGGCCGGTCCCTCCCCCAGCCGTGGAGGAGGGGGGGCCGGGCTTGGCTCGACGAGGCCCGTGCATTCCAGAAAGCCTAGCGAGCTAGAGCAACAAAGGAACCGGGCAGTCGGCGGGGAGAAGTCGGGGGGCTGCGGCGCGCTCTGGCGAAGGTGGAGGCTGAGCCCCGGGCGGGCGCGGGGGCGGCGCCGGTGACCTAGTCCCGGACCCCGGGCCGCGCCTGGCCTCCAGCGCGGGGCCCGGAGGTGGTTTTTAATGGTGGAAGAGGGGATGGGGCTGCAGATCGGGGGCCCCGGGAGCTCCCAGGGCTGAAGACAACTTTGGTTGCCAGGGAAAGGGGCAGGGAGCTGTGCATCCCCGCCCGGGCCTCCGCCGCCTAAACATGGGCCCCAGGTTCCAAAGTTTTCGAAGTTGGGCGCTGAGGGCCCGCGGCGCGCGGAGCATCCGGGGGAGCCCAGCACAGGACTCGCGGGGCGCACAGGTCGTCTGAGTCGCCTCCGCGGCCCCAAGGATTGCGCGTGGGCCCAGGGGGCTCTGGGAGCGGGCAGGGGGCGCCGGGGCTTCTGCTGAGTTGGCGGGTTTGGCCATGGCCGCTGCCCGCCTTGCACGGGGCTCGGACCTCTTGCCTCTGGGGCTGCTGCTGCTGCTGCTGTTGCTGGGGCGCCCGGGCTGGGGGATGGCCTTGAGCGGGAACGAGACCGGGCCTGGGCCGTGGAACGCGGGCGGGAGCGCCAGGAGGAGCGCGGCGGTGACTGGCCCTCCGTCGCTGCTGAGCCATTGCGGTCGGGCTGCCGCCTGCGAGCCGCTGCGCTACAATGTGTGCCTGGGCTCAGCGCTGCCCTACGAGGCCACCTCCACGCTGCTGGCCGGGGACTCGGAGTCCCAGGAGGAAGCGCACGGCAAACTAGTGCTCTGGTCCGGTAAGCGCGCGGAAGCCCGAGTCCCGGGACTGCGGTGGTGGGATGCGGGGACTCTGGGAAAGAGGAGGCTCAGGCCTGAGATTCGGAGAGGGCGGGAGCTGCACGGGATGGCTGGGAGGAACAGAGTCGGAAACTTCTGAGCAAGCTGTGTGCAGGCTAGGACCCTCGGTGATGAGGAAGGAGGGCGAGGAGTTTGAGGAAGTGGGTCACAAAGGGCCTGAGCAGGGTGGGTGAGCTAAGGATGCGGAGGAACTAGAAGCGGGTCTTGAAGGGACTCTGAGCGACAAGAAAGGAGAGAGAGGGAGAGAGAGAGAGAGTGGGAGAGGGAGAGGGAGAGAGAGAGAGAGAGAGAGAGAGAGAGAGAGAGAGAGAGAGAGAGAGAGAGAGAGAGAGATGCTCCAGATACATGGAAGCTGGGTCCTCAGTGATTCAAGGAGATCTTTAGATCTTGGAGAAGAGAGAAATCCAGTTGAAGAGGAAAAGGAAAGAATGTGGATAGAAGATTTAGGCATGAGGGGTGGGGAGTGAGAAATAGTGAAATTTGTGAGGGATGAGAAACCCCGGATAATGAATAATTAAAAGGTAACCGGAGGTCTTGGCCAGGTAGCTCGTTTGGTTTGAGCACAGTCTGGGTGCAGCTCCGGGTCCCAAACACCGAGTGTGTGGGTTCCCTCCAGGTCAGGGCACGCACAAGAACCCACCGATGAGCGCATGAATACGTGGAACAGCAAATCGATGTTTCTCTCCTGCTCTCTCTTTCCCTCTCCCTCCCTTCCTCTCTCTCTCTAAAGTCGATCAAAAAAAATTTTTTTTAAGGTAACCAGAAAGTTTCAGATATAATGTTTTGGGAGACTGGAAGTTCAGAGAACCCTGATGTTGTCTTGCTTCCACAGGAGATTTCACGGTTTCCTCATCTGAAAAATGGGGACTCTGATTTTTGTTCTGAGATTGGGAAGGAATGTGACTATTTTAATGATTATCTGTGTGTTTTTTGGAAGTTTGGGTGCTCGGGCTGGTCTGGGCTACTGAAGGACACTTCAGTCTGGGGTGTTGAGAACCTGTGGATTCTTCCAGGGTGACCTCAAGTCCCAGAGCCCTCACCTCAGTGTAGGATTATGGTTCAGCTTGAAAAACTGCAGAAGGAGCCCACATGGTCCTTCCTTGCAGTGTGGAGTGAGTTATGTCCCCACCTGTCACTCTTCTGAGCTGGGAGCTTGCAGGGTGCTCAGGAAGGACCCTGGCCTTGTCACTCCTTGCTTCTGGCCAGCGTGATTGAAAACTGATATTGACAAAAGAAAATAAAGCCCAAAAGCCAGGCGCAGATCTGGCAACCTCATTTTGACAGACTTCGAGCGCCCCACATGTCAGTTCTGCCCCAGTGCCGCACGCCTCCCATCTCCATTCTGCCCTGGGTGCCCCTGGGCATGGTCCTGATGGCGAAGTATGTGTAGGTCGCCTGTCATTGTCAACTGGGCCGCTAGAGTTCTCAAAGTTTCTCGCCAGATGTTGGACAAAGCCATACCATCCCTGGCTTGATGCAGATGCCAGATGAGGAACTTGGGGGGTGGTGCCTGTGGTGGAGCATCATTCTGTGTGGGTACCAGGTCAGCATGCTTACAAGGGCATTATGTAATCAACAGTAGCTTTGGAGAATCCATAATTACCATAAGGTCTGTGTAATTTTGCATATATACTCTCTCCATGGTAATATGTTTGTATAAATATGTCACAAATAGTAATGTACAGGATAGAAGAAAGGGCAAATGTAGAAACTATCATTTTAGTCTTTAAAGTTGCATAAATGCAAAGCTGAAGGATGAAAGAATGAAAAAGGAATACCAGAGGTATAAACACTACTTCTTTGAGCAGTGCCTGAAATCAGGCCTGAGTTTAGGAGCTGGCTGTATGGACAATCTGAACAACTCCCTCAGCACTAGAATCTCACCCAGTTCTGAGTTGTGCACACTATAAGAGGATATTCTGTTTCTAGTCATGTATTTTGCAGGGACCAATGGTTGAATTCTCCTAAGTTAGATGCATGTGTGCTGCTACCCTTCTGTTGTTACTAGCAAATCCAGAAGGAAGGGTATGAACTTTTTTACAGCCCCACTCCTATCCTGAGAGCAGCTGCTGAGTGGGCAGAAGTGGTCTGGGCAGGAAAGTTTAGGAGTTAGAACCAGCTGCTGTCTGTGCAGGTTCAAACCCCACTAGCTATGCCTTGGTGGGGCAGGTTCCTGCAGGGGTGCCCGCCCTGAGCCCAGATCCTTAGTTCACTCTGAGCTCTTCTCCGCCGCTGCCCAGCATCCCTCGGCCCAGTCCATTCCTATGTGTGTTCTGGTTGTTCTCTTTCTGCCTAGGGCCCTTCTGTGGGATGTCGTCCTGTGAAGTAGGACCAGAAGCAGGTGCTGGTATGAGCTGAGCTGGTGGGTGGGTACAGTTAACCTGGACCAAGAGTGAGAATCCCAGACAGGCCATCAGCTGGGAATCATGGATAATGGCCAGTGACTGGTTCCATCCTGAGTTAGGGGCTTGACTTGCCATTAGACACGGTCAGTGTGACCTGGCTCTTGGAGATATTTTTGTAGGTGCAGGATAAAAATGATCTAGCTCAACTTCTGTAAACTTTTGAAAGTAGAGACTACTTGTTCATCACATTTTTCTGAAAGCCTCAGAGTTCTGAGTACACACAATCACCCAACCATTTATTCATGTAGGTATTGGGTGCTTGCCGCAGCCTGGGTCAGGTTCTGGTGTACGTACAGAGATGAACAATGAAGACATGAACCCTGCCATCGAGCGGAAGACAGAAAATGAAACAGGCTTTAGCAATATTTGTGAAAGGTACTGTGACAAAGTAGGATGCTGCAGGAACACAAAGGACTTTGTGGAGCAAGAGAAGAAGACCCTGCCCACAGAAGACCCTGCCTGTTTGCCCCATGATCTGAGAAATGAGTAGGAATTACCTGGGCCAAGGAAGGGTTGGATGGGAAGGATTAGGAAGAGGAAATAGCACGCACTAAGGTGAAGGGGTGAGAGGGCTTGATACTTTTAAGGAAGTTTAACAATTTCAGTAGCGCCAGATCAAAGCATGGGAGAGAGAGAATTATAAGAGATAAGATCTAGAGAACTGGAAAATAAAGGGATTCATCCCCCATATTAAGAAGTTTGTGTGTTATCCAAGAAATAATAAGGAACCATTGAAGGATTTTAAGCAAGGGAGAGATGTAATCATGTTTGCGTGTTAGACAGATCTCTGGGTGCCTTGTGAAGGAGCCATGGTTGGAGGGAAAACCTGGAGGCTGGTTGCTTGTTTAGAGCATGGTTGAAAGAGTCCAGGGGAGAGATGATGGGGTCAGGACTGTGGTAACAGGCTGTAGGAAGTAGACAGGCCCCACCATTTCAGAGCTAGAACCAATGGGACCTGCCGATGGGTTGGATGGAGGGCTTGATGAAAGGCGATACCTTCCCTTTCATGAAGCCAGAGAATGCTAGAGGAGGAGAAGGTTTAGAAGAAAGCAGGGGTTCAGCTTTGGCCAAGTGAATTAGAGGCGCTTATTGGACGCCTGTGTGGAGAGTGCCAGCAGATCTGGACTAGGAGTTGCTGGCCGCCGTGTGCTTCTTCCGCCCAGACTCCTGAGCCCTTGGCAGCATGCTGTTGCGGAGGCAGTTCAGAGCTCAGGTTGGGCCAGTTCCTGGATTTGTATAGAACTCGGTCTCTCCTGTATCTCTCAGCTCTCCGGAGTGGGCTTCTGCAGGGTTCCACATCTTCTCCATTATAGCTTGCAAATGCCTCCTATGAGGCATTGCAGGTTGATCAGATAATCGTAATACCCAGGTCGTGGTCCACCTTTGGTCAAATCTGGTTTGGTAAGTGGGGCAAGGAAGCAGAGAGGCCAGAGGCTGGCGAGCGAGAGAGGTCCCTGAGAGCCTGCGCATAGCCTCTTTGACGGCTGCTGTGCTCTGCATGTGCGGTCACCCAGGGGTATGTGGCCGGTCACCCAGTGGCAGCATCCAGGAGGAGAGAGCCAGGGAAGCTGGGAGGAATTTCTCGTTTGCCTCTCAGATGTCTAGTTGAGAGATGAGAGGAGGGATGTTGGTGGTGATGGTGAGTTATTCACAGGGTCAGATCAGGAAGCATTTCCTTAGAACTGTTCCCAAACCTGGCTGGCTGATGGTCAAAATCGGTTTATATATACAGGGTCCAGCAGAAGTAACTCCTGCCTGAGTGTGGTTGGTAGGGTAATCTGGGTGTAATAATTTATAGTTTTAATTTGAACATTTCACCTAAAATGTCACATGGTGTGCTTGAGTGTGATATTGTTATATTACAGAATTTCATGCTCATGATTTTGTAATAAAAAGGAGTGTTATTTGTGTCAGATCATTCATATACACATACACACAAGAAAAGTATAAAATGTGGAATAACACACATTTACAAATGCTGACATAGTTTAAAGAACCTAAAATGAGGCTTAAATAGTATTGAGCACTGTTTTTGCTACAGTTAATTGTATCTAGTTTCTAGGAAAAATAAATGATACTGCTAGTTGAAAAAATTATAAAATAAAAATATGGAATAACACCCGTGGGCCCACATTTTCATTTTTGCCTCAAATTTTTAACTTTTTAATTGCAAAATGTAGTATGTATACAGAAAGTGCACAAAACACAAAGGCACTAAACAACAAATAGTTATAGGGAACCATGTAGGAGAACTAGGCCATGGTGGGACCCCTAGAAGCTCCTCCTTTGTCTTTTCCAATCACATCCCCCTCCCTCCTCTTTTAGAAGTAACCACAGCCCTGATTTTTGGATAATTATTTCCTTTTTCCTCTATAGTTTTACCATCTCATTTTGGAATGCCTAAAATTCAACTTTCATGTTTTTTTTTACCTTTATACAGTGGAATCATGCTGTGTGTATTCTTTCATGTCTTGTTTCTTTTATTCTGCATTATTTTGTACGATTCATATTATCGCAGCTCATTTTTCATTGCTGAATAGTAGTCCTGCAGAATGTATCCCAATTTATTTGCCCATTTTGATGTTTAATGTTGTTACACATTTAAGTTGTCCTCAGTTTGGGGCCGCTGGGAACACCATTGCGGCGAGTGTTCTTTTATGTGTACCCTTGTGCACCTGGGCTCGTACTTGGAGACAGCAGAGCACACACGTCCTCAGCTTTACTAGATACCACCGGAGAGTTTTTCAAAGTGGTTGTGCCAACTTACACTCCCACTAGCCCTGTAGAATAGACGCCGTTGCTCCACACGATTCCTGACCTACTCTTGGTATTGTCCACCTTTAAAATTTCGCCAAACTAGTGAATATGTTGTTGTATGTATTCGTGGTTTTAATTTGCATTTCCCTGATTACTAGTGAGGTTAAGCACCGTTTGAGATGTTTACTGGCCATTGGAGTTCTTCTTTTGTGAAGTGTCTGTGCAAATCTTTGGCCCATTTTTCTGTAGGACTAGCTGTCACTTTTAACAGTTTTGTAGGAGCTCTTCATGGGTAGGAGTCCCTCGTTGGTTGCATGTGTTGAAAAAATTTCCTGTTCTGTGGCTTGCCTTTTCATTCTCTGTGTCTTTTGTTGAACAGAAGTTCTGAACTTTAAGGTAGTCATTTGTTAAACTTTTTATGAGTAGTGTTGACTGTATTTTATTTTAAAATGTCCTTTTATACCACAACGTCATGAATCTATTCTCTTATACTATTTTCTCAAAACTTTATAGATTTTCCTTTCATTTTAAGCACATAAATCACCTAGAATGGATTTTACAGCTCCAATTTCATATGTATATAGTCAATATCATTTGTTAAAGAGAATATCTTTTGTCTACTGCTCTGACATAAATCAAGTGTTGAAATATATATATTTTTGTTTCCAGGATCTTTATTTGATAGGTCTATTTGTCTATCCCTTGCCAATTCCACAACCATCTTCATTTTCTTATCTTTATTACATGGTTCTTCACCTTCTTTGAGCTATGAACCAGTTTGGCAGTCTGATAAAACCCATGGGCCCCTTCTCGGTATAGTATTTTTAAGTTCATAAAGTAAAACATATATGATGGAAAAGAAGTATTTAGGATTATGAAGGAAATAAATTATATTGAAATACAGTTATCAAATTTTTAAAATTATTTTAATACACTTTTTTTTATAAGGTCATTTTATTTTTAAAAGGTTTTATTTATTTATTTTTAGAGAGAGGGGAAAGGAGAGAGAAAGAGAGGGAGAGAAACATCAATGTGTGGTTGCCTTTCACGTGCCCCCACTGGGGACCTGGCCCACAACCCAGGCATGTGCCCTGACTGGGAGTTAAACCAGTGACTGTTTGGTTCACAGCCTGCGCTCAACCCACTGAGCCACACCAGCCAGGGCTAGGTACCAAATATTTTAAAAGTTTATGATCTAATATTTTTGTGCTTCTTTAGCAATATACTATAAAATCTGATGTGGGTTTAATAGCCACTGCAGTACCAAGGTGGTGATGAGCAGCGACAATATTTTGAGATATCTGCAACACAGTTATCTGATTTCTATTTGAGACAAAGCCACGGGTCTCGCCAACATCACTGTGGTATGTTGTTTATATTGTTAATGGAAGGAAATGCTAAATTTCAGTTAGATGTAATTGTTTCTCCCATCCAAGTTCAAGGATCCCTAAATTCTCTCCGAGAATCCTTCGTGAACTTGAGGCTAAGAACCCCTGCTTTACAGTGGAGCATTATCTGATGGAGAATCTGGGCTACTCTTGACTTTTTGTGCTTAATATAAAAATAATTGTTGGTGGGTTTTTTTTAACCATAGAAAAATTTTATTTTATTTTTCATTCTAATTGTTTTATTGTTCTTCACTTACAGTTGTCCCCATTTTCCCCCCATTACTCTCCCCTGCCTTACCCTACCCCCATCTTCCACTTTCAATCCTCCCCTGAATTGTCTTTGTCCGTGGGTCCTTTATGCATGTTCCTGGACTTGACCCTTCCCCTTCTTCCCCCTGTTATCCTCCTTTCCCCTCCTCCCTCCCCTCTGGTCACTGTCAGTTTGTTCTTTATTTTCATGCCTCTTGTTCTATTTTGCTTGCTTGTTTGTTTTGTTGATTAGGTTCCACTTATAGGTGAGATCATATGGTATTTGTCTTTCACTGCCTGGCTTATTTCACTTAGCATAATGTTTTCAAGACCCATCCATGCTGTCATGAAGGCTAGGAGTTCCTTTCTGCTGTGTAATATTCCATTGTGTAAATGTACCAGTTTTTTGGTCCACTCATTTACTGATGGGCACTTAGGCTGTTTCCAGCACTTGGCTATTGTAAATTGTGCTGCTATGAACATTGGGGTGCATAGGTTCTTTTGAATTAGTGTTTCAGGGTTGTTAGGGTGTAACCCCAAAATGGAATTGCTGGGTCAAAAAGCAGTTCCATTTTCAGTTTTTTTTGGGAACTCCCATACTACTTTCCACAGAGGCTGCACCAGTCTGCAATTCCCACCAGCACTAGGGTTCCCTTTTCTCCACAACCTCACCAGCACTTGTTTGTTGATTTGTTTATGATGGCCATTCTGACCGTGTGAAGTGATATCTCATTGTGGTTTTAATTTGCATCTCTCTGATGGCTAGCAATGCTGAGGCATCATTTCTTATGTCTCTGGGCCCTCTGTATGTCCTCCTTGGAGAAGTGTCTGTTCAGGTCCTTTGCCCATTTCTTACCTGTATTGTTTGTCTTCCTGGTGTGGAGTCATGTGAGTTCTTTATATATTTTGGAGATCAAACCCTTATCCAAGGTATCATTGGCAAATATATTTTCCCATACGGTTGGTACCCTTTTCACTTTGATGATGTTTTCTTTAGCAATGCAGAAGCTTTTCAATTTGATGTAGTTCCATTTATTTATTCTTTCCTTTATATCCCTGTCCCTACGACATATATCAGTGAAGGTATTGCTGCATGGAATATCTGACATTTTCCTGCCTATGTTCTCCTCTAGGACTTTTATGGTGTCATGACTTATATTTAAATATTTTATCCATCTAGAGCTTATTTTTGTGTATAGTGTAAGTTAGGGGTTGAATATCTTTTCTTTTTTTTTTTGGATAGCTGTCCAGATCTCGCAACACCATTTGTTGAAGAGGCTATTTTTACTCCATTTTATGCTTCTGTCCTCTTTGTCAAATATTAATTGACCATAGAGACTTGGTTTTATTTCTGGGCTCTCTGTTCTGTTCCATTGATCTATGTGTCTGTTCTTATGCCAGTACCAGACTGTTTTGATTACAGTGGCCTCAATTATTGTTGGTGGGTTTGATTGCAATTACATGGAGTATATAAATTAATTTGAAAAAAAAAGACATCTTTACAATATTGAGTATTCCAGTCATTTCATTATATATTTCCATTTAGATCTTTCATTTTCTCAATGTTTTTTACAGTTTTTCTGCAAGGATTTCTTAAATATAATTTGTTAGGTTCATTCCTAGGTACTTGATAATTTATATGATATTATAAATTAATATTTTAACATGTTGTTTTCTGTTTGTTGCTGGCATATAAAAATACAATTGATTTTGAATCCAGTAAACTAGCTGAATTTATTCTACACACATAGCTATCTCATTTGTGAATAATGAGTTTGTTTCTCCTTTCAAGCCATATATGTGTTTGTGTTTATTGCCTTGCTGCACTAATTAAGGCATCCGGTACATTGCTAAATGGAAGTGGTAATTGTAGCAGCATCCTTCATCCATGACTTTTTCTGTGTTCTAAAGTGAAACCTACCTTTCACTGTTAAATACGGTGTTTGGTGTAAGTTTCTTGCAGTTATGTTTTATCAGATTAAGGAAGATTTCTTCTATTCCTAATGTGTCCATTTTCTTTTTATTATGGCTGGATGTTGATTTTATGAACTGCTTTTAATCCATTGAGATGATCATGTGACTTTTCTTCTTTAATTTATGACTGTAGTAAATTACATTCATTACATTTTCTAATGTTAACCCAGCCTCAGAACGAAGGTTTCAACTCGGCTGCTCATTGAAATCACACAAAATCTCTGTGAAAGTCCAAATTGTGGCAAATGTTATTTTAAAGTTTTAGGAATGTAGAAAACTGTGTCCCTAGTTTTTTTGTTTCATATTTTATTAAAATCAAAAAATAAAACAGCACTGATAAAGTTGATGTCCCTTTCTTCCTGTGAGCAACCTCATTCCCTTCTCTTTTTTGGGAAGCTTTCCTCATCTCAGTAACGGACACATTTATTTTTTTAAAGTTAATTGCTTTTAAACCTAGTACAAAATTCAAAAGCAACAGAAGTTAAATCCCTCCACGTGTGTTCCCAGCTACCCATTTCCCCTTCGCAGAGGCGGCCGCCAACACTGGTTTCCGTGCGTCCTCCTAGAGAGCGCGGACATACCCATGAACGTCGATGTTCCCTTAGTTCTTTTCTTCCCACAAAGTAGTGGCAGGCTCTCCCATCTGTTCTCCGCTCAGCTGTGTGCGTTTAACAAGAGGTGTTGGGGATAGTTCCATTTCACTGCAAACAGTCCTACCCTGAGTACTGTCCTGTCATATTGATGTATGACTTTTTTTTTTAGCTGGTCTGCTGTTGATTGATATACATTCAGGTTGTTTCTACTCTTTTGTTGTTACAATGTGGCAATGAATAACCTTATAAATTTGTGAACATGCAAAGTGAACTTGCTGGCATAAAATTGTGAAAGATAATGCCAAGTAGTGTCCACAAGTATTTACTAATTTTTATTCCTACCAAAAAATAAAGTGCCGGTTTCCCCCACACTCTTGCTAATATAGCATTTTAAAATATTTTGATGTTTCTTGCTCTAAAGTCTAAAAATTGTATCTCTTTATGGTTTTATTTCTCATTTATTTTATGAGGAGTGAGAGGGGGCATCTCCTTATGTGTCTAAAGGCCATTTGTATTTTCTCTGATCTGTTGTGTTTGTCTTTTGCCCTTTTTTATAGGCTTATGAGTTTCTTATTGATTTGGAAGAGCTTTATGCATATAAGAAAATTAGTATGCAGTAGGTAGAAAATAGACAGGGGGAGGGTAAGAATAGTATGGGACATGTAGACACTAAAGAACTTATGACACATGGACATGAACTAAAGGGGGGAATGAGGGTGGGAGGGGATGGGCAGGGTGGTGGGGAGTAAAGGGGAAAAATGGGCCAACTATAATAGCATAATCAATAAAATAAAGAATTAAAAAAAAAGAAAATTAGTATGCATACAATATATATTCTCAGTGTGTTGCTTTTTAATGATTTTGTTTAAATCTTTTATGTCAGAGCTTCTTGGTTTTGTGTCATATATCAAAAACCTTCTCCACTCCAAGGTTTCAAAGACCATGTCTTATCTTTGTTTCGGTACTTTAATTTTTTTAATTATGTAATTATTTTTCTTCATCTGGAATTTATTTTTACATGAGAAATGAAGTAAGGGTCCGACTTACTTTTTCCTTAGATGGCCCCTCCATTGTTGTTTAAGATTTATGTAATAATCTACATTTTTCTTGAGGAATTTATTTTTAAAGAATGAAACAATATTTAGCCCTGGCTGGTGTGGCTCAGTGGATTGAGCATTGGCCTGTGAACCAAAACATCACTGGTTCGATTCTCAGTCAGGACACATGCCTGGTCCGGTAGGGGGTGGGCAAGAGGCAACCAGTTGATGTTTCTCTCACACATTGATGTTTTGCTCCCTTTCTTTCTTTCTCCCTCCCCTCTCTCTAAAAATAAATAAATAAAATCTTTTAAAAAAGAATGAAACAATATTTTAGATGAAAAAACTAAAACCATATTATATATTTTTATTTATCTATTATTTTTATAGGATTCATTTTATTTTTACTATGGATATCCAGTTGCTCCAGCATCCTTTTTTTTAAGATTTTATTTATTTATTTTAGAGAGAGGAGAAGGGAGAGAGAGAAAGAGAGAGAAACATCAATGTGTGGTTGCCTGCTGTGCGCCCCCCTCTGGGCATGTGCCTTGACTGGGAATCAAACCAGCAACCCTTTGGTTTGCAGGCTGGCACTCAACGCACTGAGTCACACCAGTTAGGGCCAAATTACATAATTTTAGAAGTTGATAATTATAACAAATATCACAAAATCCTGAAAATAATAACAATATTTTTATTAATCAACTGCCTGCTATTTCTGTAGAATACATTTTACTCTAGTGAGCTTGCCCCAATTTTAAATAAACATCCAGTAAAAGTTACTTTTTCCTTATTGTGCAGTTCTACTAGTTTAAGCAAACACATAGAGTTGTATAACCAGCCACTACATTCAAGACAGTGAACAACCCCATCCCCCCCAAATAGTGCCTCATGATGCCCTTTTTGTAGGCAAACCCTCCTCCCACCCAACCCCTGGCACCCACTGCAGTTTTCTCCACCCACACCCACTCAGTCAGAATTTCTGAGAGTGGATTCTCTACCAAAGGTCATAAGGGCTCCCCCAAATGATTCCCATTTGAGTCAGGTCTGGGTACCATTGCCCGAGACCATTGCTTCTTAAGTGACAGGACCTTGCCCCTGTGCCCCTGGAATAGGCTGGGTCACAGTGAGAGCAGTGAGTGACCAGAGGCCTCAGGGAGGTACTGCTAATAACCAAACATTTCCCCAGTGCTTGCTGTGTGACAGGTGCCGTCCTAAGCAGTTAACTCATTACCGCACTCTTGCCAGCAGTCCCACAAGGTAAATGCATTGTTCCCATTTCACAGGCGAGGACACTGAGGCCAGAGGTAGAGACTAAGTAATTTGCTTAAGATCACACAGCCAGGAAATGGGGCCAAGATTTGGCCCAGGCAGGCTAGCTGCAGTGTCTGTGCTCCTTACCCCTCTACTATATCAGCTCTGCCCCCCCCCAAAGAGCAGTTACCTACCTACCCCCATGACCCTCCAGCCCAGCAGTGTGGCCAGCACCCATGTTGGCTCTCGTGTCCTCAGAAGTGTCTCCTAATTCAACTTCTCGTTTGGGACATAGGTGCTCCTGAAGCCAGGATGATTCAGGAGGGGCGAAAGGGGCAGAATGCTGAGTGAGCCCGGCACTGGGGCAGCGGTCTCTGTCTTGCTGACACCTCCTTCCCTCCCTCTGCACTGGACACAGCCTCCTCTGTTTCTCTCCACCTGATCTCCCGTTTCCTCCTCTGGCCTTGGAGTGCCTGGCTCCCCTGACTACCTCTTCTTAGCTCCCACCTGTTCTCTCTCTCACCTCAGCTTGGTAAGAGGGCCCAGGGCCCTGGGATCTTGGCGAGGGGAAAGGACTCCTGGTCTGGAGCACAGGCCCTGGGAGGGGTGGGTGCCCCCACTCTCCTTCCCCCTGGGGGAGGCTTGTAGAATTTAAAAATGCCCCCCAAAAGGTAGAAGGTAAATCAACCTGGGATTCTCAGCCAGAGGTGCTTATACTCCCTAGCTGGGCACGTGGAATCAGGGGCTGTTGTATAAAACTTTAACTGAATTGTAGTGCGCCTATAGAAAAGTGCACAGACCGTAAACTTGATATTCACAAGGTGGATATCCCCAGGTACCCAGTACCGTAGCGAGAAGTAGACCGTGAGTAGCACCCCAGAAAGCTCCTCTTCAGGTTCTCTCCTAGTCACCACTCCTGGCAGGGGCCTCTTGAGAGGAAGCATTTTTGGGGTATCACAGTGGCTTAGGGGTTCTGTTGGCATTTAGGGGGCAGGGTCCTGCGATGCTAAAGGTCCTGCGATACGTGGGACAGTCCTGCAGCAGAGAATCGTCCTGCCCAAGTGCCCTGCAGAGAAGTACCTTGCCCGACAGCTCTGAGCTGTAGTGGCCTGCAGTGAGCCTTATGCCTGGGGAACAGGGGTGCCACTGTGCCTGTGGGTCTGAATGAGGAGGGGGCTTCACTGTAATATGTCCACACTGTCATCACCCCGCAGGCCTCCGGAACGCCCCCCGTTGCTGGGCAGTGATCCAGCCCCTGCTGTGTGCTGTGTACATGCCCAAGTGTGAGAACAACCGGGTGGAACTGCCCAGCCGCACCCTCTGCCAAGCCACCCGAGGCCCCTGTGCCATCGTGGAGAGGGAGCGGGGCTGGCCCAAATTCCTGCGCTGCACCCCTGACCACTTCCCTGAGGGCTGCCCGGTGAGTTCCCTGTGGGGCGAGGGGCGGCTCAGGACCCGGCATAGGGCCTGGACGGCAGGAGGGGAGATGGGGTAGCCCAGAGCCTCCTCTCCTGGGAGACCCCACATCAGCAGCCATGGCTCAACAGGCCACAGATGCAAACTGAAGAAGCTTGTGGGCTGGGCCCATCCATCAGGGACTATTCTTTTATTTTATTTTCTAATAAAAAGATAAGTGTGTGCAACAAATACATTTCGAGCACCAACTCTGTCGGGCGTTAGGGAGTTATGGCAGTCACAGACGACAGGAACCTATCCCGACGACGTTTGCTGTGTATTTAGGGAGTCAAGGCACAGGCAAGACAGCCGGAGACACCAGGACGGGATGTGCTCTAGTTCTGGGTGACGAAAGAGGGCTCAGGAGTGATGACAGTAGTAATGATGGTAGTAACACTACTCACTACTGTTTACTACCTGCCAAACACTATTGTAGCATTTTATATCTCTTTATCCATTTACCCCATAAGTGAAGTAGGTGTGTATTACGTGCTGTTGAGTCAGCTCCGACCCCTGGTGACCAACCCTATGGATGAGTGATGTCCACAGCGCCCTGTCCCCCCAGCCCTGCTCCGCTGCTGTGCACTTGTGCCTGTGGCTTCTTTCACGGAGTCAGTCCACCTCATGCTTGGTCTTCCCTTTCCCTTCTGCCTCCTGTCTTTCCCAGCATTAAAGTCTTTTCCGAAGAACCCTGCCTTCGCATGATGTGCCCCAAATAGGGCGGCTTCAGTTTCCTCATTGATGCCTCCAGCGCTGTTTCAAGCTTGTGGGCTCTGGGCCCCACATGATCATCTTACTGGTGGTCCAGGGCACCCACAGAGCTCTCCTCCAACTCCATATTCATTTCGACTGAATCCCTTCCCCGCCGCTACCTCATAGATGGGGAAACAGCGGTGACAGAAGTCAAATAATTTGCCACAGGCTGTCTACAGCGTCTGTACCCTCAGCCACTCCACCATGCTACCCCTGCGCCACTTACTAAACCGAAGGTTGCCCTGAGCCTCCTGCTCCCTTTTGTACTATCCTTCTTCTCCTCTTCCCTTGTGCCAGAATGAGGTGCAGAACATCAAGTTCAACAGTTCAGGCCAGTGTGAGGCTCCCTTGGTTCGGACCGACAACCCCAAGAGCTGGTACGAGGACGTGGAGGGCTGCGGGATCCAGTGCCAGAACCCACTCTTCACGGAGGCGGAGCACCGGGACATGCACAGCTACATCGCAGCCTTCGGCGCCGTCACGGGCCTCTGCACGCTCTTCACCCTGGTCAGCCGAGGGCGCCCGCAGGTGGAGGGGTCAGGGGGAGGCTCAGGACACTCAGCCAGCAAAGTGGGAAGGGAGCTGGATTATCAGTGAGAGAGGCTGGGCTCTGGAGCAGGGAGGGAGGTGGGGAGAGGATGACTTGGCTGGCCCGGGAGGAGGGTCCCTGGGGGAGGGTCCTAAGGCTGTCTGTAGCAGCAAAATAACCCCGACCTCACGAAACAGACCCCCTTCTCTCTTCTAGGCCACTTTTGTGGCTGACTGGCGGAATTCCAACCGCTACCCTGCGGTTATCCTCTTCTACGTCAATGCGTGTTTCTTCGTGGGCAGCATAGGCTGGCTGGCCCAGTTCATGGATGGTGCCCGCCGCGAGATCGTCTGCCGTGCAGATGGCACCATGAGGCTTGGGGAGCCCACGTAGGTGTCTTGGGGACCCAGAGGCGAGGGGAGGAAGGCTGAAATGCGTGTTTACTGCAAAAGGGATTTCAGGGTAGGATCCGGGTCTGCCTTGTTGCACCCAGGGTCTTGCAGTGGTGTCCAACTTTTTCACATCTCTGGGCCACACTGGAAGAAGAAGAGTTGTGCTGGGCCACACATTAAATACACAAACACTAACAAAAACAAAAAAGTTTCATGATGTTTTAAGTAAACTTATGATTTTGTGTTGGGCCGCATTCATAGCCATCCTGGTCTGCATGTGGCCTGCCAGCCGTGGTTTGGACACCCCTGGAAGGACCTTGGTTTCGGTATTAGGACCTTGACTGTTTGCATCTGTTCGAAGGGGCGTCTTCTGTATCCTCTTCAAATCTGCCTGGGTCCTGGTTTCAAGCCTCAACTCCTAGGGAAACGCCAGACCTGAGCCAAGGGTCTGGAGACAGGGTGGAGAGAGCTGGTAGAGGGAATACAGAATGACCTCCTTGAGTGACACCCCACATGTCTGTGTAGCTCCAACGAGACCCTGTCCTGTGTCATCATCTTTGTCATTGTATACTACGCCCTGATGGCTGGCGTCGTCTGGTTTGTGGTCCTCACCTACGCCTGGCACACCTCCTTCAAAGCCCTGGGCACCACCTATCAGCCACTGTCCGGCAAGACCTCCTACTTCCATCTGGTCACGTGGTCACTCCCTTTTGTCCTCACTGTGGCAATCCTCGCGGTGGCCCAGGTATAGTAACTGGTAGGGGACTGGGGTCCTGAGTGGGATGGCCTTGGGAGAGGGGGCCAGTGACTGAATCTGTCCCTCCCACCCCTTCTGACTGTAGGTGGACGGGGACTCTGTGAGCGGCATCTGTTTTGTGGGCTACAAGAACTACCGATACCGCGCTGGCTTTGTGCTAGCCCCAATCGGCCTGGTGCTCATTGTGGGCGGTTACTTCCTCATCCGCGGTGAGTGAGGACCAGACCAGGACCAGGACCAGGGCACCAAAATAGGCTAAGCACCAGCTTTGTGAAAGTAGGAGCTAGGCCCTGCCAGCTCTGCTGCCTTGACAGGGGGACCCCATCTGGGCTCTTGTCTGCCTAGTAGGGGCCCCTTGTAGGCAGACACAGAACCTTAGGTAACACAGAACCTCGATGTAGGACAACACCTTTGTGTTGGCCAGAAAAGTGCACCCCTTTTCTCAGAGCCTTGATCCACATTCACAGCTTGTTGAGTGGGACCCAGACTGGTTGCAGTCTCCCCTCAGCCCTTTGCCAGGTGCATTGGGTGCACTGCTTTGTCCACATGGACCAATTCGGGGACTTCAGTATAGTGTGCTCCCTCTAAATTTGTATATACCCTCAGTGTTTGGGAGCGTGATTTCCCATCACCCTCTTGCCCACAACACACACACATACGCACAGTTGTCACAACATGCACAGATCCTCTGGTCCCTAAATTTCCCCGTCTCAGTTTGTCACCTCCACCACAAGCCTTCCTATCTTCTTCACTCATTCTTGTTGCTTTCTTGTGTAAATTTCAGTTTCCTCCCTCCACAGAAGGTCAGCCTTCTGTTCAGCCCGCTTCTTTCCCCTCTTTTTGACAGCGTCTGGGCCCCTGGTTTGTGTTTTGTGTCGGTGCTGTTCTGTTTGGTGGCCACTTGCCATGTGTGTTGAAACTAGCCCAGATCGAGACGTGTCATAAGTGTAAAATACAGGCTGCATTTCAAAGACATGGCACACTCGCTAGTGAGTTGTAATACAGGCTACACATTGAAATGGTAATATAATAGACAGTGGTGTACTGTTTATAAAATACATTGAAATTAGTTCCACTTGTGTCTTTTTACTCTTTTAATGTGGCTTCTAGAAAATTTGAGATTAGGTACGTGGCTTATACTATATTTCTATTGGATGACACTGTCCTCAAGTCTCTATGCCTCTTCCAGCAGAACAGCTTTGACCTGGCTGCCTTACGTGAGAGCAGCCGGGCCAGAACCAGCATGCCTTCTCTCTCCTCTCTACTGTCCATCTGTGCTCTGCCCAGTCTTCCCCGTCCACCACACACCCGCCACCAGCTGTGCTCCATTTCTCCGGTGTCCCCAGTTCCCCAAGCTTGACACCAGCACAGGAGCAATCAGACTGGGACTCCGGGGTGATGGGAGCCTCCCCCACCACACCCCCCCCTCAGGAGAGCAGCCTCACCCCACTAATGTCTGAGGTGTTCCTTCTGTCCAGGAGTCATGACTCTGTTCTCCATCAAGAGCAACCACCCCGGGCTACTGAGCGAGAAGGCTGCCAGCAAGATCAATGAGACCATGCTGCGTCTGGGTGAGTGGGTGCCACCCCCCCAACACTGCACCCTCCTGGAGCAGTGGGACCCGCAGGACAGGGTCTTGGAGGGTGTTGTAAGTCGGTGGCACAAGTTAGCAGTCATGGGGCAAGACAAGGCTGTGTGTGTGTGTGTGTGTGGTAGCAGCTCAAAAGAAGGGGACCTTCTCAGGTGGAAGAATTCAAGTTCATGCCAAGACTGCTGCTTCGTGCCGGCTTCCCTCCCTCCAGGCCCTCCCACAGCTGCCTCAAATGCCCTCCTGCCTCATTTCTGAGACTGCAGTTCTTGAACCCAGCCTAGCGTGAATTCACCCCAGACTCAGCTGTCTTTCAGGCCCTCCTCCCCACAGCTGCTCCCACACCTGGGATTGGTAACACCTTGCCCACCCCTGGCCCTCCGCAGGCATTTTTGGCTTCCTGGCCTTTGGCTTTGTCCTCATCACCTTCAGCTGCCACTTCTACGACTTCTTCAACCAGGCTGAGTGGGAGCGCAGCTTCCGGGACTACGTGCTGTGAGTGCAGGACAGGGGCTTGGGGGCTTGGGGGAACCAGCCAGGACTGCAGGGTCAGCCTGCCTGTGCTGTCTGTCCAGCAGGGATCTGCCTCTCTCTTGCTCTGGGTGCCCAGGATGTCAACTGGCCCGTAATTTGCCAACATGGCAAACAGCCCTCAAGTCCCTGCTCAACTCCGCACCCCCATGGCTGTCTGGCTGTGGCGTTTGTAACTGTTAAGAAGTCACCTCGTGTTCTGGTTTCTCTGACCGACTCTGTGAGCCGCAGAAGTGGCTCTCTCCAATTCTCACATGTACTCGTTTTCAGAGCTTATTGGAGAGCCCTGCCCAGAAGTAGTTACTCTGTGATGAGTTAATAGCCTGGTAATGCCTGCTGACTTGCCCATGTTTTTGTGTCACAGTGAGGACCAATCAGAGAGGGAGGCATCTCAGCTGTTGAAAGAGTCCAGGAGCAGCCGTTAAAATGCTTGTTAAAATGAATGCCAGTCCACATCGACTGCTTTAGACTCCTTCAAGGCTCCAGCTTGCGGTCTGGGAAGCTCTAAACCACACGGATGCCTGGGTCTCTCCCCTGGGGCTTTGATTTAATTGTCTGGGGTGTGGCCCAGACATCAGTAGTTATGAAAAGCTCCCAGGTGACTCTAATGAGCACCCACGGCTGTGAATCGGTGCCGATTGTCTGGGTACCCACCCAGGAGACCCAAAAAGCCTCACCCGTCTACCACTCCTCACTGTAGGTGCCAGGCCAATGTCACCATCGGGCTGCCCACCAAGAAGCCCATCCCCGACTGTGAGATCAAGAACCGCCCTAGCCTCTTGGTGGAGAAGATTAATCTGTTTGCCATGTTTGGAACTGGCATTGCCATGAGCACCTGGGTCTGGACCAAGGCCACGCTGCTCATCTGGAGACGCACCTGGTGCAGGTGGGGTCAGCAGCCAGCCCGTTCTGACTCTGAGGCCTTAGTCTCTCAATCTAGGTGTCCCCATCATTAGGCTCTGTCTGGTCCCACGTCTCCCAGCACAGCCGGAGGCAGGCATGATTTCTGAGTCTGTGCTGAATTACTCCAAGCTGACTTCTCTGTGGCTCACCACTGCCCCCTGGTGACACCTCCTGTTCCTGGGAGCCCTGGCTGGGTACTGAGTCAAACTGCCAGCGTCTTTTAAGAGTGGAGTGATTCGAGAACTGGGCACACAGGAGCCCTGCATTCTGGGCCCGTCTTTGCAGAGTAGGCCTCCACTCCTCAGAGTCCTTGAGGACTTCAGGCTCCCTGGAGGCCCCTGCCCTGGAGGGGTTGGATTCGGTGGTCTCTCACAAGATTTGATGGGAAGTGGCTGTTCCTCCTCTCTCCCTCCCTGACCCCTACTGCTCTCAGGTTGACGGGACAGAGTGATGATGAGCCCAAACGCATCAAGAAGAGCAAGATGATTGCCAAGGCTTTCTCCAAGCGGCGTGAGCTGCTGCAGAACCCAGGCCAGGAGCTCTCCTTCAGCATGCACACTGTGTCCCACGACGGGCCTGTGGGTAAGCTTCAGCCCCTTGTCTCTCCTGGAGCCACTTAACACTGATAGCACCGCACCCCATTCCCTCCTGGGCTGGTGTGGACGCGGGACTGTTCGGAAGGCCGTGAGGACTGCGGTGCTGCCTCCTTCCCTCACAGTCATTCTTTCCCAGGCCCCTACCATCCCCAGCGACTCTCCCCTCTCTCTCTGCCCCAGTTTCAGTAGTTTGTTTTGTTTCCCAGAGGACTCCCTTCCCCTTCTCCTGTCTTCTCCAGCTCTTCTCCCTGGACTAGAGGAAGTCAGGCTTTCAGGAACTAGATTTCTGGCCTCTAGTGAGGTCTCACTCTTGTTCTGGGTGCCCAAGATGTCAGTTGTGCTGTGATTTGGGAACGGGTAGAGATCACTGTGATTACCTGGGTGGGTTTTCTGTGCAAGGTGGCGTGGGAGCCATTGGCAGGGGAAGGTGAATGAATGGTGCTGAATGAGGGAGGAATGGTTGACTGCAAAAGACTGAGCTGTCTGGATTACTTATCCTTTCTTTCCATTTCCACAGCGGGTTTGGCCTTTGACCTCAACGAGCCCTCAGCTGACGTGTCCTCTGCCTGGGCCCAGCATGTCACCAAGATGGTGGCTCGGAGAGGAGCCATACTGCCCCAGGATGTGTCTGTCACCCCTGTGGCAACTCCAGGTATGGGGTTCGGGTTTCTGTAGGAAGGTGGGGGACACAGAGGCTGGGGGCTACTGGGACTGTAGTACCAGGAGCTGCCAGAAGGCAAGAGGGGGGGAAAGCTTTGGAAGCTCCAAAGTGTGGGGCTGAGGCCCCAGAGGTCTACAGCTATGGGTCCCACAGCCTGGGGGGTCTGCAGAGAGAGCTGAGATGTGGACAGAGTCAGGGTCCCAGGCTCATGTTCTCTCTCCCACCAACAGTGCCCCCGGAGGAAAAAGCCAACCTGTGGCTGGTTGAGGCAGAGATCTCCCCAGAGCTGGAGAAGCGCCTGGGCCGTAAGAAGAAGCGGAGGAAGAGGAAGAAGGAGGTGTGCCCGCTGGTGCCACCCCCTGAGCTTCACCACCCCGCCCCTGCCTCTGCCTCCAGTGCTGTTCCTAGGCTGCCACAGCTGCCCCGGCAGAAGTGCCTGGTGGCCGCAGGTGCCTGGGGTGCTGGGGACTCCTGCCGACAGAGAGCCTGGACCCTGGTGTCCAACCCCTTCTGCCCAGAGCCCAGCCCCCTGCAGGACCCGTTTCTGCCCAGCGGCCCAGTCCCCATGGCCTGGGCTCAGGGCCGCCGGCAGGGCCTAGGGCCCATTCACTCCCGCACCAACCTGATGGAGGCAGAGCTCATGGATGCAGACTCAGACTTCTGAGCCAGGAGACCAGGACCTGGGACAGCAAATAGCAACAAGGAACATTCTGAGGCTCTTCTTCCTCCCTGAGAGTCCTTCCCCAGGGCTTCTTCTTCCAGAGAACCTGAGGGCCCAGTGCCTTCCCAGGAGGGTCCTCTATGTCTGACTCGTGGTAGAACTGCGGGGAAGAGCCCCAGCAAAACCACGGGTGGGCCTCACCCAGGGAACAGCCCTGAGCTCCAGGGCCTGTTTCCGCCCCACCAGCTGGAGTCTGGCTGACAGCCCCAGTCTGCAGCAAGGTCATGGGGTGTGCAGAGCCTCTGGTGGCGCAGTAATGGCAGAGGTAGGAGCGACAGGACCTGGAGTGGGCTGTGGCAGCCAGGAGGCAGCCAAACCCTTATCTGGCAAATGAGGGCTGGCTGCCCTTTTCTGTACTAATGGGTGCCCTTTCCTGGCACCCTCAGACCAAAAATGTTTACTGTGTCATTAGGCCTTTGTCTAAGTGGGAACAGGGCTCCCCTCTCCCTCTTCCAGGCAGTTGTGGGGCTTGGGGTGCCTATTTCCATAGGGGCTATAACCTCTCTTCGCAGATGTCCAGCCGGCCCCACCCCAGGCCAACAACCCAGCCCATGTCCTCTTGTACCCTTCCTCTCTCCCTCCCTTTCCTATTTCAGTTCAACCAGGCCAACCTCTTCCTGTTTCCTGGTTGTTGGTTAGGACCCAGAACTGCAGCTTCTCCATCCCACCCTCATCCCCTACCTGTGTTGCTGGGCTCCATCTCCAAGAAGGAGATTGGTGCAGCTATAGAGCCTGGCATGGTGTAGAAGCAGTGAGTGGCGGGAGCCGCTGGGTCTCCGGGACACGTTATCTCTTCCTGTATCCACCCAGTGGGGGATGGATCCCCTGACTTAAAGGGCTACCCTGGGAAGCTGCTGGAGCTTCAGGCAGGCAAAGAAAGCTTCCTTCAAATTACACAACTAGTGGAGGAAGAGATTTCCACCCTTGTATAGGCCCCCTCCATGTCTCCAAGGCCCCAGCTTCAAGAACCAGGCAGCAGGAAGCCTGAAGAGCTGACTGGGCTCCAGATGGGGGATAGGGCTGGGGAGAAATATAAACAGCAAATAAAAGGTTTTTATATAAACTCTTGGTGTCCTTTTCCATAGGCCCTAGGCTCCACCTGTTTATCAGGGCCCGATCTCCTCTGTCTCCTACTTCCTCCTCAGGCTATTATGAAAGGCCAGAGCTCGGTGCTAATGAGGTCAGGACTGTCAGATGTCTGGCTGATGTCGGCTTAATGTGCTGGCCGCCCTTCCTCACCAATTGGTTCTATTCAGACAAAAACTCTTCTGTGGCCACAGCTGCCTCACTGCATGCGGATCTTAGATGATTAAGAACACACACTGGTGGGCAGAGGGGACTGTGCTAAAAAGAAAAAAAAACTCATGGACACAGAAAACAGTGTGGTGATTGCAGGGGTGGAGGGAGAGGGAGGGGGTTATGGGAGGATAAATGGTGATGACCGGAGCCTCACTTAGGGTGGTGAACAGACAATACGGTGTAGAGTATGTGCTGTAGAATTGTGCAGCCGAAACCTGTATAATTTTGTTTACCAGTGTCACCCCCATGAATTCAATGAAAAGGGGAAAAACATGCAGCTTGCCCATGGAGTGACGGTTGGAAGCAGGCATCCCCCTGCTAGTGTAGATGAGAATGGCTCCTCGTGGCAACCCTGGGCCCAACCTCTGGGCGTCTCTTGCCTTCTTCAAGGGATGTCAGGGGGACCGAGTGCATTCTGATGCGTAGATTCCCCTGGGCAGTCACAGGAATTCAGACTTCCCCCGAAGCCTGTTAGCCCCGCCTCCTCCAAAAAGATGTCAGTAGAAGCCTGGGAACTGAGTTGCAAGGACTCAGGATGGCGTGGAAAGGAGATCTGTAGAACAAAGGGGGCGTTACCTACACACAGGGAGGGTATTGTGGAATATTGACCAGACTGGTTGGGAGTAGCTCACGTGACGGGGATGCAAGCATTTTGCCCAGAGCCAGATTGCAGGGAAGGGGAACTGACTTCACTGATCTGACCATAGTCTCGGTACTTTACACGTATATTATTAAAATAATAGTACCAGGTAACTCTTATTGAATGCTTGCTAGGCTCTCTCCCAATTACTTCACATGGATTAAGTCGACTCTCACAATGCACCTTTGGGGCACCGTTCACACCCTCAAGGTGCTCAGACACAGAAAGCTTCAATAGTTTACCCAAGGCCGCGCAGTACGTAGTAATGCCTGGATCCTATTCCAGCTTTGGCTCCAGAGTCAGCTCTTGGGCGCTGTGTTCTGCCTCTTGTTTAATTCAGGGGGATCAGAGGAGCCAGTTTTTTGTTCGTTTGTTTGTCTATAAAAACAAGCTCAGTGAATCAAAACGACTTGCCCACAGCCTCACAGCTAGTACATGACACTGTGCCCAAGGTCTTCCTGACTCTGAGTCCCAACTCCCTTCACTCTCAGTTCTGACAGTTGATTTGTCCTTCTGTCCAGGTGTCCTCTGCTGTGTTCCCTCTGGCTGCCCTGGATCCCTTGCTTACCTTGCTCATTCTGGCCATCACTGCTTCTCTCAGCAGTAGCATAGCTCATTTTTTAACCTTTATTAACAACAGTTCCAGACAATAACATTTATCAGTGTTGTCTAATATGTTAACAATTTTCTTTCTTCTTTTCATTTCCATGGACATTCCCTCCATCCGTTTGTTTTTTTTTTTTAAGTGGGAATATTTATGTAAGGGTGGGGAATGGTATGTAGGGGGAGCTCATTCTAGGCTTTTGAAAGTCTAGACGTGTTACCTTTCTGTGGCTGTGGAGGCTGACAGTCTCTTTGACCACTAGAGGGCATGGTGGGCCCACCTTTTGTGAGTGTAGACGTTAGGATGTGGCAGCGGGAGGTCCAGTACCACACTTCACCCCGCAACAACCAAGAAATCTTAAGTGTTTTCATAAGAGCACCAGATCCTATGACTGGGCCATAGGGGCCACTTTCCTATCAAAGTTACCGAATTAGGTCCCCAGAAGAAACACCTCAGGGTCTTGGTTCTTGGGACTCCCTGTGGCCCTGAGAACAGGTCTCCACACGTTCACTGTTCCAGCAGGCTCTTGGCACCACGCTCAAGCTGAGTCAAAATCAAGTTCAGATTCAGTGGAACATCTTCCTAGGTGGTGCAGCCTGCATCTGTCAGTCCCAACTTCTTTTAAGCAGTTTCTCCACTGCTCCATCCCTTCCTTTGAATTATTTTTTTTCTTTTTAAAAATATTTTAAAATATATTTTATTGATTATGCTATTACAGTTGTCCCATTCCCCCCCCCCACCTTATTCCCCTCTGCCCTGAACACCCTCCCTCACTCACATTCCCCCCCTTTAGTTCATGTTCATGGGTTGTACATATAAGTTCTTTGGCTTCTACATTTCCTTTATTATTCTTAACCCCCTATTTTCTACCTACCATTTATGCTACTTATTCTCTGCACCTTTTCCCAGATTCTACCCCTCCCACGTTCCCCCTGATAACCCTCCATGTGATCTCCATTTCTGAGATTCTGTTCCTGTTCTAGTTGTTTGCTTAGTTTGTTTTTATTTTTGTTATTTTAGGTTTGGTTGTTAATAGCTGTGTTTGTCGTCATTTTTTTTTAATTCTTTATTTTATTGATTATGCAACTACAGTTGGCCCATTTTCCCCCCTCACTCCCCACCACCCTGCCCATCCCCTCCCACCCTCATTCCCCCCTTTAGTTCATGTCCATGTGTCATAAGTTCTCTAGTGTCTACATGTCCCATACTATTCCTACCCTCCCCCTGTCTATTTTCTACCTACTGTCT